>VZTY01002613.1:173486-219538 GCA_013400935.1 Turnix velox | reverse complement strand
GGGGGGGGGGGGGAAGGGTGGAGGGAAAGGAGGAGAGAGAAAAAAAAGGTAGTGATTTTCATTGGTACGTAACAACCGAGTGATCTCCTCACATCAGCCTACATTGTACTACTGAATTTTCCTTCTGCAGAACCAGGTAGCACCTTTAAAAGTAAAGGATTTCACTCCAACAGTACTAGAAGTCAAATTGGACCATAGCTGTAAGAGGAAACATGAAAAAACATGATACATTTACAAGAATAAAAAAAGTGAAAAGACTGTGAACTTGGATTACAGTTTATACTCTATCAGAGTAAAATAAAGCTAAATTCAATATTCAATCTATTTTAAAGAGAAGATAAAAAGCTTAATTTTATTCACTTCTGTGAATAAAATACATTTTTATTCACTTCTGTGAATAAAATACATTTTTAGTCCCATTTGATGAAAACAAACCATTTGTATCTTATAAAAACATGTCAGCATTAAAAATTCTATTACTACTGCTTCTTACATGTACAAAAAAAAATCAGTAAAAATTGCTCTTCTCCTGGTCATTTTGATCTCTTGTGCATTCTCATATATTTTTTTAATTGCTCAGTGAAAAATAAAGCAACATCCAAGAGAACTCTTAGGTTGATACTATCAAATGCAGACTGGAAGATGCAAAACTAAGCAGCAATTTGCATGGACCACAAAATCCTGATTTCACTGCAAGGTCGCCTTAAGAGCAACATGTAAAGTTTTGTGTTCAAAAAAACAAAAATCCATCTGGCTGCAAGACTTTGTGCACAGCATGTTATACATACTGAGGATCTAAGTGTCTGGCAAGGCTCTTTCGCACACGGCCGAAGCCGAGCTGTAATTTTCTATGAAAGCCGAGTGAAGGAAGGACCCAGCTCACACCAGCTGTATTCAGAGCAGCCCAACGGCAATGTATTTGTAAGCAGTGCCCACAATTTATCAGCCTGTACCCAATGCATCCCAATGATATTCTGAGTTCTGGCACTGGCTGCACAATATAGAGAAAGCCCACAACAGTGGTATTTAGCAACCTCTCCTTTATAAAAATCCATCAAATAAACATGGAAACAGAATTCTGTAAGGTGATGTAACTGCTCTGTTGTACAGGGCAATTCACAAACTGAAAATGGCTCTTCTTTGTACAAAACCAAACCCTGAAGAAGAGGTTCTGTGGTGTCCTGCCTCTATTTCCTTTCTGGAGTGATAAATAGCAAACATGACTATAAGAACATTATTAAAATTTATCCAAATGCTGACTAAGAGACCTTTTTTAAATTGCACAGAATTGCTGATTATCAATATATTTTATCCAGAAGAACTTTAAAACACTTTGTACTTCTAAGAGTTCCAAGAGAACAAAATTCAGTTTAGGGGGAGAAGTTAAACCCACTGACGTTTGCTGTGCTTCTTTGAGACAAAAAGTGCTGGCTATGAGTTCAAAATCTTGCACACATCATGTGATAATAAATCACATGGTACTAACTTGTCTTAAAGCTTGAATTACTTCTACCTGTTATTGTTTTGAAGTCATACATCCTTCATCATATTTCATTAATACTGATCAATAATATTTGTTCTTGAAAGGTCATCTGACTGATAAAAAATATTATAATGATCTTATCAGAGACCACAAACCAGCTGCTATTTGCCTCTATCAATCCATTAAAGAGCTGCAGGCTAGACTCAGTCCCTGTAAGTTTTGCTTAAATGTCCAAAGGAACAGAGTCAGTGTACATACAATGAGAGTCTCGTTCTGCACCCTCCATGCAGTTTAGGGGTGGGGGTCAAAAAAACTCAATACTTAAAAAAAATCCCAAAGCAGCCGGGAAATATGATATCTATTAAAAGGCAAAAATCAAACAACAGAACAGCTCGACCACAAACAGTCCTGTTTTCTAGGTTTATTGCTGACTTGAACAATCTCTCTACAAATATTCATGGCAGGCAGCTCTTGAAACTGCAATTGCTTCTCCCCGAGTGAGTTGACCCTGCGCGAATTTTTAGCTGCCACGCAAAAGCGGTTTCACCCATGACGATCAAAAATCTATACATTCTCAGCCGCACGCGCTCAGAGACACAGCAACCACCCAGCCTGAATTCAGAGCCCGGAAGCTGGGTCAATCTATAGCTTCTGAGGCGCGTCGTGCCGTCGTTAACCGCGTCTCGCTTGCGTTCCCTCTGCCCCAGCACAGGCGGTGCGGAGCAGGCGGGCTGGCTGGGAGGCTGGCCCGGTGCGGGCGGGACGGGCGGGCAGGCTGGGAGGTTCGCCCGGCGCGGGCGCTCCCTGCGCCTGAGCAAATAGCTCGCCGGGCTGCGCGCTGCCTGCCAGGCAACACGCCGCCGCTGACACTGGTCACGGTACACACCTAATGGCCTGACCTCCTTTCCCTGCTAATTGCATTACACAGCCAGCTGGCTCCAGAGAGGAGTCGTCTGTTTGACTGAAGAATTTCTGCTTTTGGGGAGGCATGGCTGCTACTTTTGCTAAGTAACAGTCGGGCCTGACATCCCCATTGTCTGGCTGACTGTGTACCCATCCTAAAATCTAAGTTTTATTTGTAAATTAACCAAGAAACTTCCTGCCAGAACAGTGCTGCCTGGAGACTGATAATGTGCGCCTTTCATTCCCTTTCACTCTTACTGTATCACTGCCAATTTGTTTTTCTGCTGCTCGCCAGCCCTAGGCTATAAAAGCCTTGTAAGACATAAGTGCAATTATAGTCCTGGAGTCAAATGAATTGGACAAATCCAATAGCACAGCTCTGTCCCCACTTTGCAAACCCCTACAGCAGTTAGATTAGCTGCTAAAAATCTAATCTAGCTCTAGCTAACAAATTTCTGCAGCGAAGGAGCAAGAGTTCAGTATGGGGTTGCAACCAGATTTCTGAATCGGAAAAAGTTCTGCTATGACAAAGGAGAAGATGGAATAAATCACTTAAAAATTTTGCAGCACCTTTTCAAACAGTTAGGTGCAATTTAACTAGAACAAGACACGGACAATAGGATGCTGTTACTATGATTGATTTTCATTCTTGCTACAAGGCAGCAAGCTAAAAAAAAAGTTTAGAACCAACGATGCTGAGCCCTACAGCTGCAAAAGGTATCAGCTGAATTTTGATTATTCCACTATAAGAGATTTCTTTCAGGACTAAGAAAAGAAGCCTCTCCAAATAACTCTTTCTCCTTCCCAAACAAGCAATACAGTATGTCTCCATATATGTCAAATAAAGGAACTTAAACTGCAAATTAAAACTACGTTGCACAAAAATAAGGGGCCAAGTTCACCCTCAGTGCAAGTGCACTTATTCTTGCAAATTTATACCAGAAATTAATGTATCCTCTTGTGGTCAGTAAAAATAAAGAACCATAATAACATATTTAAGTAAAATTACTGCATCTGCTTAATTCCCCAGTCCACGCAATTTATGGCCTGCTGTACTACTTCCTTGGCCAGCAGGTGGTAAGACCTTCTGTTCAGCTTCAGAGCTTGCGAGCCAAGCACACTGATTGGTATTGAATTCTTTTTGCCTGTCTGTAGGCAAAATAAGGAGAAACCACAGAAGCAACATAAAGATTTCAGAGATAAGGGGGACCTTACATTCCAGACAGCACCCATGCAATATCTGTAAAAGTGGTAAAAAGGCAAGAGAAAAAGCTGTTGCCCCCACTGCAGACTGAATGGCATTATGATTAAGTTTTCACCTCCCGATAATACTGTCCTCTAACATCTTACCTAGTTCTATCACAACAAACATTAAAATGGAGCAGGTAATGAATGACAACAACATAATCTGCCTTTCACTCTCACACTGATACTGAAAAAGAAGCACTAACAGAAAGAAGTAATCAATATAAAATAGTCTTTAACTGGGACATGCTGCTCCAGTAACCTGAGATGAGGGCTTAAGTTCAGAATGCATTGTGTGTGGTGAGCAAGTGGAAGTACCAAGATACTTTTGAGTTGCCACTATCATGAAAGCAACATTGTATTTGATCATGACTCTGTTAACCAGATTCTGCAGGACTCACAAGCACAATATGTATAAGTGTGTGAAATAAATATGTTTTCCTCTTGCCTAAGAGTATGCCGCAAGCAGGCACATGTTTCTTTCTAAGCACATACACCATTTGTGGTCTGCCTATGCAAAAGCTGCCAAAATCAACATGGGACTTTTGTGGACTGAGGAATTTTGCTGCTAAAGCCTCAGTGCACTTGCCTTTATGTAATTCAGCATATGACCTCCACAGCTAAGTTTCACAAGTGAAATTTCAAAAAACCCAATATTTTTAGGGTAATAAGAGTTCCTTCAGGATATTTAATATTGCCTTTGAGAAATGGTTTGGACATACATTCATGTTAAAAACACTGGTTTCAAAAGCAGGCTGGTTCATTCATCAACATTTTCAAAGAACGAGAGATCTGTCAAACATTCCAAAAGTTTACAGTGTTTCTAAAATGCATCTTCCCTACACTTTCAGCTGCACTTTTGCAAAACTCATTAAGACGTCTATGCTAATTTGCACAGAAATACATGCTTGATGACAGAGCTGTGTCGAATGAAATAAAACTGTTACATTTAGAATCACGGAACAACAGAAGATTATATGTTTAAAAAGACCTGTGGAAGTCATCTGGTTCAGCCCACCACTTACAGCAGGGCCAGCTCCTGAGGTCCATTAGGTTGCTCAGAGCTTTGTCTTTTTTTACAGGAATACACAGCTGGATCCCTGCATGGTTCCATCCCTATAGTAGATTTAGGGGAGTTCTTTTTAAGTCTTAAAGCAATTATTTTGTGATATTTTCTGTGGATAATATGTACTGGAGCTGGCCTTGTTTCCTAGCACTTGAGACTTGGAGGCTGGCAACTACTAAATGCTTTTGCTTTTTCTTTCTCACGAATCAGAAATTCTCTTAAAGCAAACACAGGGAAGACAATTAAACAGAATAACCAGAGTCTCTCAATGTCTGTGTTTATCCCTAATGTGGGTGGGAATTAGAAAAATTAGTGAAATAGACTGTTTGCAATTAAAACCCATTTTCCCTCTTGTGGTAGCTCTGTCAGGCTCTGCTTTCTCTTCTCCCAGATGATGCATTACTCAACAGCTAAATGGTATTTCATTGCCTTTGCTATGCTTACATGAAATCAAGGAGTTATGACTTACGAGGGAAGATTTACACTAAGCGATCACAATCTTTATAGAAAAAAATAAGACTGGGAAAGACATGGTAGCAATTCTCAAACATTAGTAAGTCTGCTGCAAAATGATCTGGTTTCCACGTCCATGTGGAATAGAGTAAGCATAAATGGGCTTAAATTGAAACAAAGTAGATGCTACAAGAGATTTTCTCATTGTAAAAGAAGTGAAGCATAGGAATACACCATTAGGGAAACAGTAAAGCGTACAGCACTGGTGTTTTTAACTGGTGTCTAGATAAATCCTGTCCAGGAACAATAAAAATACAGATAGTCTGGTAAAGTGATAGAACCTCTTTATATGTACTGAAGGCCTGCATTTTTATCCGAAAGTACTCAGATTACATTTTTTTCCATAGTCCTATAAATCCACTAATACAAAAATAATGAGTTGCACATAAAAAGATAAACATGTGATTTTGATGACTTATTTTTCATGACAGATATCACAGAAACAAAAGAAAGGATCTATCTTAATTTCTAAATACAAGTTTTCAGGACTGGTAATAAGAAATACCATATTTTTATTTCGAGGAAAAGCACATTATTTTGAAACTATAATCACCCAGTGACATACTTCTAGATAATTTTCAGAGCACAATAGTATCACATGGTAGAATGGATGGCTGTATTAGCATTATTAATGCATATTAACAGCCTGTGTAGGACAAGTTGCCAATCCTAATTAAAAAGGCAAAGATTTGGTATGCACCTAAAAATCTTCTTTGACTCTATGCAGCAGTTGGCAAACACCATAATCTCAAATCACTCCTTGTTAGGGAAGACAAATGATTAAGTATTGATACTAACAAAATTTTGGGCTGGGTTCTAGCCATCTCTGAAGCAGAGATGGCTAGTGAGGATTGTGAATAACTAGATAATGGCTTTAAATATCAGCTGGCTGCTTTTGGTACTATGCTTGCCACTTCTCTTTCACTTCCTTTCGTTACATGCTGGACAATTCATCTGTAAGGTTTTATTATGTCTCATTTCGTTGTTTTGTTCTACCAAGCGACAACAGTTTTGGCAGGCAGACCACATACTGATAAAATTATTGCTAATATTATTACTAATGGAGGTATTTGAGGCTACCATGGAAATGTTGTGTTTCAGAATCCAGAATTTAGATGTCATTTAATTCAGATAATTTAGCTGCAGAGCACCATGTGGCACAGCTAAGATGCCCTGCTAGTACCAGTTAGCACAATCTGTTTTCCATTTAAACTTTAATTTTGGCACTTGAAGACTACAGACATTTTGAAATACACACCAAATTATTTACCTTTTTGGTCAGTGAATCATCTGAATCTGATGGCATTCTTGTAGATACATGAAAAATTATTTCCACAGTAGAGGTAGCGTAATAGGGTGCTGTTTGTCCTGTGCTGCCATTGCGCTGCAGGCCACCCATAAACCCACCATGAGTTGAAAGATCAACCTGATTGATTGAAAGTCACCATTAGAAGAAATCTGGAAAGACTAACGGACAATTAGTATTTATATATCTCAAGATTTGGTGAGTTTACCACTCTTGAATTTTCTAGCCATCCTAGGGAAACAGAAGTCTTCTCCTACAGGTTTGTGATCTTTGCATTAGATCTGTCAGTTTCCCATTCCTGAATATGACATTTAGTAAAAGTAAACATCTCTTAACTAAGTACTGAGTCATTCTCTACATGGCTATTTTATCTTCCTTGCAACAAAAGACAAGGAAACAATAGCATTCTGTCATGTGCAGCTGCTGTAAGGGCTACATGCTGCCTAAGAGGTCCACTCAAAACACACAGCAACATATTAAGTGCAGAAAAAACATAAACAGACAGGAAGACTGTAAAATAAACTGAAAATCTGTACCAAAAAGAAAAAAACCTAACAAATTATTCTAGAAGATTATTCAGAAGAAATGCCTCTCTGAACACAAGCTTGCATCCAAATTGTTTTCCCAATTGCACCAGCATAACTAAAGATGTTGTCTCTCCCTGTAGACCTTATGCCATTGAAATACTTAAAAGTGAAATGCAGCTACTGTGTATTTCTAAGCATGTGAATGTTCATGTTTTTTAGGTTACTGATACACCATTTCAGTGATGCAAAATAAATAATTTTTGTCCTTAATAAAGCAGTCATGTGGTTGGGTATGCAGTCTGACCATGTGAAGAGTTAAAAGGAGCTAAAATAAAAGTAAAATTATGCTATAGCTCCTAATGATGCAAAAAGCAGGTATGTCCTCTGCAGCACCACTCATTTGTCAGAAATAGGAAAGCCAGAAGCAGCTCTAGAATTCTAAAAAGGTGATCCTTTAAGTGCTAATAAATATTGGTGTGTATTAAATTTATCCTTTTTAAAAATATAATGTAATAATACATAGTAATAAAAGCAACTTTATTTGCATTTACCTATTTAACCAGTTTACATTGATTTTCATACGGCTTCAGATCAGCTTGTTAGCATGCCTAAATTTATGACTATTACCTCCCAGCCCAGTCCTGCCACAAAATCTTCATATGCTTGACTTCCCCTTGCATTAGACAGTATTGAACATTTGTCCTCTTGTCCTTCAGCAATGTAAAACACTGCAATCTTGTGAGTTTCGCGGCTGTAATTAGATACAGAATGAAACAAAAGTTGAAGAAGTTTCAGTTCAAAATTATTCCTTAGAACACCTATGCTCAAAGGCTAGATCACCTCACCATGTTCAAATCAAATTTCAGTTGCAGAAATGTGTTTTCACCAGCTTTTTCCCAATTACCACACTGCAGAATCACCACAATTCAGAGAGCAATAGCAAAATTTATTCCCCCCCATGTATCAGCAAAAGAACTGCTGACCAAGTTCCTCATCCAGGGTTAATCATTTACTCCTGTGCAACCATGCCAAAGACAGTAAGGTCGCACAAGTGTTAATGAGGACCTAATTTGACCAACAGAATCTTAATTATAGGGTGATGATATAAGAGAAAGAAACAACATTATTGACTTTCAGGTCCTGCGCCGAGTTTTGCAAGGCTGACAGTTGTCATCTTTGACAACATAACTGAGTGGATTTAGTATGAAAATCACTGGGACACAAGAAAATGGGAACTCTGCGATGCTGCAGATGTTTTTCAAATAGCTATGTGCCAAGTAATAAAAAATTAAACAGAATACTCAGAATCCCTGTTCTGGCACTGCCTGGCTGTAAATTCATTGTATGGACATGTCCTTTAAAATACTGCTCATGACACAAGAATCACTCTGCAGAATAGAGTTCTTCATGTGAGTTGAGACAATGTCACAAAAAATTCTGTAACTTCTTCACTCCTCTCCCAGATGAAGAAAACAGTAAATAGGTTGCTGTGTCTCATTATTTGGACTGATTTTGAATACCATGTATACACTACCAGTGAAAATAGCGTGTCCATTCAGAACACAGAACTCTTCAGAACAATCTGTTTTTCATACAAAATACTTGTATTCCTAGCACTTGCAGTGTTAACAACTATTTATTTTGGTGTTATGCTTATTCATTCTTTGGAAATGCTAACCTTATCAGCAGTGTGTTTAGTAAACATTACTTACCATTGGCGGGAATCCAGATTTTTCAGTTCTCGCAGTAATTTTGAGTTTTTCTTAAGAAGATGAAAGCTCTTCCTGGAGATACATTTTAAAAAATACATTTGAAGGAAAATGCAACATAGCATATACACAGTATTTTCTCATTCAAATACCTATGAGACTGGAATCAAATTAATATGTTTGGAAGAATTTTTAAAAATTATTTTCATAAACAGTGGTCTATTTAAAATAGTATATGCAAAAGCTCAAAAGTATGCTCTGACTACTTCACAGCTATTTAATTCTCATTTTCCATTAAGTGCATATATCTTCGAGTGCAGAAGTGAGAAGACTAGGAGTATGGTAAACATGTTTAGAATCTTCTCCTCCTACCTTCTATCCCAGGAGTTCATTCCCAAATCATTTAGCAGCAGCCGACAGAAATAAAAGGATGCTTGAGGTTCGGCAGGACGTGGCTCTTCTTGATGGGCCACCTTCATACTGAAGTCTGAGCTGCATTTAAATATATACTCCATTTCCTGGGCACTCTGCCTCATCAGGGCTTCACTGATTGCATTCTCTTGGTCATAGCTCATACCAAAGGGTGGCGGCGATGGTTCATTCAGCTTTCGCTGTGGATGTAAAAGGCATTCAGGACTGGTGTTACCAATCTTTTCCAGCAACTGGTCAAGAGCGTCTTCTCCTTCTTCCACCTGAGATATGTCCTTCTGGGAAATGAAGTGGCATTCAAGGTTCCCTGAGATTTCAAATGTGTCCATCTCACTTTGTCGTGGAAGACAGCCCTCCAAAGGTCCGTACAATATTCTTCCATCCCAAGAATATTTCCCTGAGATATCTCTGACAATTACCCTTACATCTGTGGGAGATGCTGCTAGTTCAGTGTCAGTTTTCTTCTCTGCAGGGATTTGGAGGTAAGATATAAGAGTACTGTCATTAAACACAAAGAGCTGCAGGTTGGGACTCCGGAAGACTTCTGAGGACAGCTCAGAAGACTCCACGAAGGAGTTGTCATGGTTCTCACTAAGGAGACTGTGAAGAATGGCAGGGCCTCCACTGAGTGGGTAGTGGCTCAGGTGATTCACCAGGTGAGTCATAACCATCCGTGCTGTTAAAGGTATCAATTCTAAGTTCCTTCTCCTTTTTTCTACAATAATCAGTGAAAAGACAATAGGTCAATAAGAGCGGCAAGAGGTAATTAAAAGACCATGTGCAGATTTGTGTTCTATTTCATAAGCCTGCTTTAGTTGCCCTCATAATTCTTCCTGTTCAAGAAGTAACTTCCTGTTCAACAATCACTTCCAAGAAATTTTACCTGTTCTATATTTTTATTTTATTTTACCAAATGCCCTTAGACATTCAGCATACAATCAGATCCAGGACTTCATTACAACAAAAAGTCTTGCACACTGATCTCACATGGCCTCCAGCTGCTGCTATTTCAGCTGTCAGGTTAAGTTGTTCCTCCTTACTGCCTGGATTCCCACAGTAATCATAGCAAGAGAGGGACAGAATACAAGAAGCAAAGGTAAAGCAGAGATGCAATGAAAAGCCAATGCTCCTTGATCTTCAGCAGCATGGTGGTAAAATTTGTCCCGTGGGGTAGGAAGAGATATTCTGGATTCCAATATGCTCATCTCAGCACAGGTAGATACATCAGTTGTAAGTCAATTGTGCTTTGAGTTAAATGGCCTCCATGACTCCTATCAGAATGTTACTCCATAGTATTATCTTTTGTATAGCCAGAAGCTTTCAAAATTCCTGGTTTTGTTTGTATCCAATTTAAACCCATTTTTCTTCAGTTTATAGTGCTTTCCTTTTTCCTTTGTATTTATATCTTTTAATGCCCTTTTGAACAACAGGTATATCACTTTTTGTTCTTTTGTTAGCCCCTGAAAGCCAAAATCTTTGGGCTTCTCTCATAAAAAAGGCTATTTATTCTTTTCATGTATCTCGCAGTAATAAATCTCTGATTTAATCTTTTCCAAAACCAAGCAAACCAAAGAACTTTTAGGGCACTAACATCCAAAACAAAGAACACCTCATTCTACCTAAAACGGCAAATGTACCCAATATATAACTGTATCTGTTTGCTATAGGACATCATGTCCTACTCAGCGAGAAATCTGTGTTTCAAGCTTCTCTGCAATTCCAGCATTATCTTATGTAACTTCCTAGTGCATCTGTACCTATAATTCGTCTGCAGAAAAACAGTAATGCAAAGTAATATAAGCAATTGCTCAAAAAAGACTTCAAAGTTGAACAGTCAGTGTTGTAAAGGTTATTTTTTTAACAAGTGCTTGAAACAAATATGATTTCTAAGATCACACAGATAAATTATTTTATATATTTGGATCCATACTGTTAAATTGAATTTAAATAGTAACATAACCATCCTAAATCCAAATAATTCCTTTTGACTTTCAACCCAGGTAGACTGTGAATTGGCAGGAATGGTGTATTTATGCAGCTGTAGAATTTGGTACAAATTACTCAGAAAAGGCAAATTATCTATGATGAGAGTAATTTCTACTGAAAAGTTCATGGTGGTCAGGTGCATCTTTCTGAAAGAACTTTGATTTGGAGCTTATCTTACTTAATGAATTCAATTCTATATACTAAATTATAAGTAGTACCAAAGACAAAACCAGCTTCTCAGTCTTTCCTATCCCTGTACAAATTTCTCAGTTTAAAGTGCCTTAGTGTTTCTTTCTTTCTCCTGTGATCTTTATAAAGATGAATGTCAGCAACAAACTTGAACATCATATTATAGTGGCATCTGCAACAAATTTAGAAAAAGGACACTGCCCAGTTTTCAAGGGATGTGCAGTAGTGCTACATGCAGTAAGGATAAGCACATTTTCAAGAAATTAATGTAACCTGGAAGATTTCATTTCCTAGATGCTGAACATTGACATGCTGGCCCTCACCATGCTCTGTCAACTCTCTTACCCTCAGCAACAGTGAGCAGGTTGCTCAAATCCGTGGAGGAGTGGCACTGGGCTGGCTCAGAGCTCTTAACGTTCCCCAGTCGCAAAAATGGGTCGTAGTCACTGGATGAGAGATCTGCCAGACTCAGCACGTAATGGCTTTGCTGGGTATATGTGCTGGAGCCATTTACACAGCAGTGCAGAACCTACAAACAGATAGGTACGACACTGCAGGTAGTGTACATTACAGTATCCATTCAGTAAGATCAAAGTCACAATAGCTTTCACACTGTGAAAGCCAGAATGTGCTTAAAAAAAAAAAAAAAATCTATTTTTAAATATAGCGTTTTTAAAATAACACTCTCTGTCAGCGCTTGTTTTGTACTTTAAGAGTTCACTTCAGGACTTAGTTTGCATTTTACAGTCCCACCGCGAATAATTCGGATATTTCTGCAGATTACTTTCCCTGTCTCATTGTTTTAAGCATTTTACCTTTCTCTCTTCACCATCCTCTATTAGACATCTCTGATCTTACCATCTTAATATTTTACTTTCTTAACCTCTGTGGGAATTCATGATTTTCTACAACTTGCTAAAAATTCTTCCCTGCTTAAGAGGATCTGTGAAAGACATCTTGAAACACAACAAATCACGTCCTATCCTCATCCTCACCCTGTAAATATAGTCCAGTAAAGGAGCTTTAGATGTATGTTGATCTTCAAGAACACCAGCAGACACTGGCTCCAGTAGGATTTTCATGGGTAACGCCATACACCAATCCAACAAGCAAAGCAGCAGAGAAACTATAAACTAAACAGAAACACAGCATTAAAGTATATTCTATTAAATTAACTCAAAATTAAGGTATGGCTTTAAAAGTTTAAAATACAACATTGGGTTCCAATGTCTTAATTTCATAGTCATCTCACACAGCACAAGGAAAGAATGGAGACTACTCTGTTGTGGGACACACCTTTTTATCTGCTTCCACAGAGGAGTATTCAGCACTTGGCAAGAGAAAGGCAATAGTGGCCACAAGGATCTGCATTAAAACAAATAAAATTCCAGAAAGACATTTAACTTCTCTCACTATGAAGTCCATGTGGCATATGATTTCCATACATTTAAAGAAAGTGACATACCTCGGTAATTTTTCTGGACAGAGAGGATTCGTACTTCTGAAGCTTTTGCCAATAAGAAACCAGCAGCTGAAGAACATCACAGGCTACTTGAGCTACCAGTTTATTAGAAAACTGGAAGAAAAGAAACTCATGAAAAATGGTTAAAAGTCAAATAAAACAACCAGACAATACTATCCATTCATGTTTTCAACATTATAAATAATTTTGCAACTATACAAACAATCAAGAATTTTCATGCTGCAAAATCACAGATTCAGCATTAAGAAACAGCAGGCTTGACATTATCTTTGTACTCTTAATTAGGTCTACTGTGCAAATAGTTTTCCCTTTTGTATAGGACACTACTTTGGTGACACTGAAGAACTGTGCATATGCTCCTCAGCAACTTCACAGGAGCCATAAGGATCTGAACCATGCTCACTGAACATTATGAGTTAATAATTAAAAGCAAAGGTTCAGAACTGAGAGGAATCTTTTTTAATATGGTCAATGTAATATCACTAACATTATGCAGAAAGGCCTGAGCAGTAATTGGGTGTTAGCAGCATCCTTTCAGTGCTTTAAGCAATGAAAAAACAGACAGCAGATTCTGCTCTATATAAGCAGCACCTATTTAAAGAAAATTAAAATACCTTTTTTACATAATGTTTATTGATTACAGAGATTGCCATAGTACTACCTTCAGTGTCACACCTATGACGTTGATTGCTTCCTTCACTTGGGGATGGTTTGTACACTGCATTAGTTCTTCACATATCCAAACTCCAAGGCCACAAATGGCTATGCATCTTTGTTAAGATAAAAAGCATTCTTGTCAGAAGTTTCAGAAGATTATTTGGAAAACATACAAAAAAAGAAAGAAATGCACAATGCAAAATAAAGATGTGATCCCTCTTTTTGTTCTCTCAGGTCACACAACAGGTCAACACTTTCATGGTGCAAAGTGAACCTCATCTCAATAGGGATAAGAAGAGGAACTCATGAAAAAAGGTTGGGTAGTAGTAAGGGTACTACAAGGCAGTAATAACTCGGCTGTAAAAGCCACAAGAAAAAAAAAAAAAATCAGCGATGAGAAAGATATTCCCTTTTTCTCTGTATTTTACCTTGCAGCTTCACTTGGCTCTTCTGTAGCATTCTTCAGTAAAATATTTATGAGGTAGCACTAAAATAATAGAATAAATTATAACAAGCATCTTTCTCATGCATTCATTTTAAATAAAGTTGATACTTTGACATAGTTAGAAGTGAAATAATGTTAATTCTCAGTCTTAAAGCGTTTTTACTACATGCCAATGTTATCTTTTCAAGGGAGAAATCTAATCAACAAAATCATGTACAGTGAGCAAGATGGAAATCAATTCACTTTCAGAGGTGATAAGTATTCATTAATGATAGTGGTGATCACTTGGTAATATAAAACATAGTGTTTGAGTTCTAAGCAAGACATGTTTTGAAAAATTTATTGTATCTTTTAGTATAGAAAATACACTTCTAAAATCAAGACTGTTTTAACAATTCTTTGAAGGCTAATGGTGAAAGCAAGAATGTGAACCAAGCATCCTAAGGGTCTTGCCTTCTCTCTGGCTCTACATTGTCAGACTGCATAAGGAATTCAAAGACTCCTTCTCAACTTTATCTGACTTTGTGCAGTAGATCAGCACAGTGCCTCATGCTTATTGAAAAGCAATGGAGGCTTGTGTGAGGGAAACCACTGGGACAGGTTTCACATCCCAGTGATGCTCCCGATCACCACTGCTACATCTTTAAGGGATGGCATTTGTGAGTTTTCCTTCAACAGAAGTATTGTTATTAAGGCCATATCTCACTGAAATGGATTCCCAGTGAAAAGCCATTCACATAAATTGATGGTTCTCTCTAGTAGTGGAATTTTGGTAACATTTTACTTTAATACTCTTTTCCCATATGCACACCCTATATGACTTAAAGGACAAGCTATTACACACAAACTAACGGACACTTTAAATAATACCACCAACATCATGTAATGAATTGACTCAACATGGATCTGGCTGGAAAATACCAAATTTGATCACAGCCATTTCATTCTCCTTGAAAATAAAATGTGATTTGCAGCATCTAGGTTTCGTTAATTTTATTGTCCATATTAAGCAAAGCAATGTTTATCAAATAAGTACATATAATGTGTGCACTTATGGGGGTTTGAGGAGGAGAGGTTGTGTTTTTTGAAGTGGTTGGTAAAAATGAAGTGATTATTTAGTAAAAATATGCTATGTTACATTAAGATGCACTAATAAAATGTGATTTTACCTTCACATCTGCTGTTCCTGCAATGATATCACCAGATTCTGAAATGGGCCGCAAGAGAGGTATTTCTTGGTAGATATTTGGAAAGCAAACAAGAGAACCAAGGATGGTGTGTGCCTCTGCACGGGGAGCCTAATAAAGAAAAGGAAACAATTACTTTTTGTCATAAAACTATACAAGTTCCAGAAGCTATGAGGTGACTGTCTATCACCAGAAATATCAGATGTGCTGTATTCACAATGCAACATTGAAAGTGTCCTGAGGAATAAGTCCTGGTAGCACTTCCTCTACAGCCCTAGCAAAAGCAGCATTAAACCAGAAATTTACAGACACTTATTTGCTTCTGCTTTTTGTTAATGCATTGCTCTGCTCTTTTTCTGAGGCTGAGCTTCTCCAGCAAGGACTCAGCGCTGCTCATAAGCATATTCTACATTTTTAATATCTCCTCTGTCATTACATAATCCATCTATTAGCAATTTGCTGTCAATAAAAGAATACAGAATGATGTAAAGCTGAGTCTGACTTTTAAGCACTAATTCAGCACTACTGTTAGGTGATTGCATGACACAAAGGACAGCAAGTGCACTCAAACAGGCAAGACATGATAAAAATGCATAGACAGATTCCTGCTTCAGTAAAACCTTCAAAAGCAACAGGGCATGAGGTATAAATGCATCAAGAACTGCTATATAACCTTGTGTAACATTGAAAATACCATGCATGCTAAGTTTTATACTTGTAGGAGAAACAGAAGGTGCTGTTGGGTTTTGTTTGAAAACAAGATTCTTTATTTTTTATTAGCACTTTAAGCTTTGGACCAGTGATCAAGCTGATCAAGCTTTTTAAAGAGATGACAGAAAATTAATGGCTGTAAACGCTTTGAGGGACAATGAAAAAGAAGAGCAAGGCTCACTATTTCAGCCCCACTGAAATACAAGAGGGCTGCATCCCTGGGCATGGACACTCGCACAAATGTCAAGAGCTGCGGTAAAAGCACTCGGCTAAAGCAGCCAGACTGGTGTTTCGTGTACAACAAAGCTTTCCTGTTTTGCCTAGGACTAGCAGGCAAATAAATAGCACTCATTTGCTATTTTATTTCTCCTGCACTGATTTCATAATTTACAGTCATATTTCTATTAGTGTTGATATGTATTAAGAAATTCTGTATTACCAGAAGAGTTCCATATTTTCAATATCAGCTCATTAAGTCAAAAAGCACATGAGATTCTGAAGTCCAAGCCCTGCATTTAGTGCACAGCCAGGCTGCAATATTAGTGAGGATATGATTTCTCACTCTTCGGCCTTTTGACAAAACACCTTTGCAATACAAGCATGTCACCTTATCCCACAATTTCACACATCAGCTGCCATGGTATCTGCCCCAAGAGCCCCGTTTCACATTGCACTAATGAGCCAACACCTGTTAGACTAGAGACATCCGAACCTCGTTAGCAAGCATATGCTCCCAGGGGACAGGAGTGCTGGGCATTGCCATACTCACCTCCAGCATGTCTGTGCTCAGAACCCTGGCCGCTGCAGTAATGAAGTCTCCTATTAGCATCGTAAAACCCGGTAAGCCCAGGTAGAAAAACCAAGGTGGGCAGTGCTTTATGACAGTATTTAAGATGTCCTGAAAAACAAGTTACCTGTGTGAGAAAAGATAAGCACAGAAAAAAAAAAAAAGCCAAAAGCAGCAAAAGCAAGAGGGAGAGTTTGAGAAGACTTAAAATTTTCTAATTCATCAGTACCATCCTAGCCAAGGTGATCATTCTGAGCCACACAACTCTCTGTATAACTGAGCATCACGTAACAACTGCTACTTTCCACTGCAGGTGTATTAAGTAAGAAAAGAGTGTTTTGTATTGTGGTAACATTTGTACTCTCAAATTCCTGTTAAAAACAAACTACAAACACTCACGTCTAAGCATAACAGAAAAGTTATCCTCTTAAATAAGACTTGAATTCAAAACACTCAAATGGCTAATCAATTTCAAACAGAGCACTGCAGCACTCCAAATGAGGAATTTTCTAGAATCTCATTACTCAAAATTCTGTGGCCATAAAAGCATGAGATGACACAAATGACCATTGCCTTTGCCCTGAAGGAGTAAAGGCAGTAGCTGACAGCAGGTGTTTACTACTGTTAGGCTGCTCCAGCACAGAAGGGAAATAGAGCAGTGTCAAATGCAAGAAGTGATCATACACAGCATGCTAACAGAGATAAATCTATGATAACTAACTTATTCTAAGTCATCCTTCTTCCAAATAATTAAGATAGCAAACATAGATAAGCCTGGGGGGGAAAAAAACCCACCAGTTTTCTGAACTGTTGAAGGAACAGAGAGGGTTTTTTTGTTTTTAAGAGGTAGCACTATATGTATATGAATGGACTGCCAACTATAGCTCTGCTCTCATCGTTATCCTGTAACAGAGAACACATTTGAGATAAATGTTTCCATTTCAATCTTTCCATGTTTCAATTCTTCACAGTCTTCCTAAATTAGAGCAAAAAGTTCCTTTATTTAAGTTTGGATTTCCTTCCCACAAGGTTTCAGCAGGTTTAAAATTAGGCACAAAATCTATACAATCCTTACCTGCAACATTATGTTTGCTAAAGAATTAGACAAAGCTATTCCTATATTATATAGGAAATTACTTTTTATCTCAACAGCATTTCAAAGAAAAGGTACAACAGAAAATCATCTTTAGTGTCCATCTCTACTGGTTTTACGATGTGTTAAAAGATGCTCTAACATAACCTCAGTTCCCGAATGTGTCCATAGGCTCAACTGAAAAATTCAAAAAGTCAAACTCATTTTTCTCTCCATGAAGATATGCTTCAACTATGCCTGCATTTTCTCAAAGCACCACTAAACATCTGGATAGAACCTATACAGTGTTTACTACTAATTGTTTACAGCAGTAAAATCCTGCAAAATAACTATGTTATATAGTTCAAATCATCAATATTATTTTTTAATTTTAGTAGCAGATAATGCTTTCACTTTCCTGAATAAGCCAAAATGCCACTCAAGTTAATGTTTAAACTAGTTTTAATCACTTCCTTTGATACATTTTAAAGTCAATATCAGTCAATGCAAACATTCAAAAAGAGAGAGCAGATGGATGCAGTGGCTCATAAAGTGGGTGGTGAACTCACAGTTTGAGCAGAACAAAAGACCCACCTTTTTTATAATTAAGAGTCTGATTAATGCACTGGGCTCCTTACAACACAACACACCTGTAATTACAAACAGAGCCAGGTACTGTGATGTGTTTGGTATCTGAACAATTGGGCATCAAACTATAGAGGAGCAGATGGGAGTACAGTTTTGTTGACATATGCCACAATAAAGGAGCCCGTGCTAACCTGGCCTGAAAGGTAACAGAATGCAGGAGGTACAAAGAACTGGTACAAACAACCATGTTAACTCCTGTCCTCACTCCATCAATCCCATCTGTTAAATACCACTGTAACGGTCATACAGCTTCATCAACTCTTAACTGCAGTCATTGCGTAGAACACTTGAAAAATTAGGATAAAATAGAAACTGCAAAACCATTACCTCCATATATTAATGGCCAAGTTTACAGCACTGTATAGCTAATACAACTTCAACAAATGCTGTGACAACACTCATGTTCCAAAAAGCTTTCACAATGTGGTTGCACCAATCTACCTGGTGCTTGTGAGATGTACCACTACTAAGAAACCCTAAATTATTTTTCACAATAAGAAACCTTTGGAAAAATTCTTTTGAAAGGCTAATGAAACATTCTTCAATTTTTCTTTCTTGCTCTGTTGCTTCAAACTGATAAATTCACAGCACAGATCGTATGCCATGGTAACAGAACAAGCAGGTAACTGTTGAAAGTTAACAATGTGTGATGTACATAAGAGCCTAGACAAAAATGTATTAGCCCAGCTTTCTATTAGTTTCTACTGTCATTATTCATCTCAGGCATTTCAGTATAAACTTGCGATAGCTTGAGTGACTCCATTTAAATTAATATGAGGTAGAGTGTGCTTACAGAAGGGATAGGAAAGAAATCACATCCCAGGAAATCACTTAACAGGTAAAATTTCACAGTTTTTCTCCTATTTCCCAATTAGTACACTTTCATGCCCAATCCAGCTAACAATAAATACATGATTTCAAGCAGTAATTCAGTAGCATTTCAAGCTTATCAAAAGATTCAGGCTTATGAGAAAGTGACCAAGTGAGAACATATGTCCTATCAGCAATATTGCAAAAATCAGGCAATTCAAACAGAAGCAAGTTGTTTCCTTCCCTTCAAAGCACTGTTCTATAAATGTAAACTCTGTTCAGCAGCTTACAGCCTAGTAAATGAATCACTTTAATTGAATGCTATGTACACAGCATGGCAAAACACAAGCAATAAGAAAAACATATGGTGATGGCAATAGAAATTGGTTTACTCATGCTGTACAGTGTTGTTTCTTTACTTCTTTCATAATTGACCTTTAGAACGATAAATGTGTAAAATAATTTTGGTTTATTATGGCTCCAAACCTTTCCGCAATTACACAAAATGAAAATTTAAAAGGAAGTATTCATTCTGGAAGCATTTCCATTGTTTACATAATTGCACAGCTATAATTTAGTGTTCATGTTGTTAAAGAAATGTGAAAAAAGGACCATTATGGACTATTTCAATTCAAAATGATGCTCTGTGGTGTTAAAAATTGGGAGAAGGGAGTGAAGGGGGCAATCACATGAATGTCCTTCTCAAATGCATTAACCCTATAAACGGCATAATATTTCAGTACAGGTTAATCTAGTAATCCAAATCATAAGGTCAAAACCATCCAGTGAGTAAGTGAAAAAAAATTATGCAAGTTCACTGGAAGGTCAATTACAAAAATATTTTTCACCTAATTTTTGTTCAAGCTTTTGCAGATTACAGGCGTAACCAAATAGCCTGCCATCTGCCTTCATCATGTTTCCAATTGTCCCTCAACAGGAACAACATGGATTTTTCACTTACAGTTCACTCTGTTCTTCACTGAGACACCTCATTAGGGTCTAAAATTTACAGCACAGGAAAGGTTATTAATTTGCACAAAACTTAAGTGGTAAATCCTTCATTTTCCTTTCTTATTTTAAGGGAACAAACACCCTTATTCCAAGTTTTCCTACCTACCGTTAAATTTTCAGTAAGAGTCAACTGGTAAAAAATTAAGTTTCAATAGAAATTTATGAAGTATTTTGACGCCATCAGGAAGCCCTGGATTAACTTGTCAGAAAAATCCCTTTTGATCTGTCATTTAGATCTAACTTCCAAAAACTTACATTTGCTAAAGCATCTTGTGACCAGAGTGCACTAGGGAGAACTAATAAAACCAAATCGAATAACACTGCATTTGTAAAATATGGATACTCACAAGTGCTCAAGATGACATATTATTGCTTAATTCACCTACTAGTAATTGTTCCTTCCTCTCAAAACTATTTTATAAAGCTCTCTCTTTTGAAGCCATATTAAATAACAAAAACCCACAGCCCAAAACTCTTGTGCTGACAGAGGGATGCTCAGATGCCCTATTAACTAAGATCAGATAAACATATGAAGTGAACAAAATTTTTTAAAAGTTTCTCCCCTTTTAGATGATGTTCAATATCTTCACAACTTCAGTTTGGAAGCAGTATTTTAAGCTTGTGTACAATCAGGCAGAAATAGGCAAGCATCTTTTTGCTAAAGGTACAGAGATTTGGATATCAAGAACACAGTTACTAGTTCATGGGACACCTTGAAGCATTGACATGACATATGGATTTATCCAAAATGCCAGAAGCAAGAAGTTAAAAGGGAAGAGTGAAGTAGAAAGATAAGGATGGATGACATGACAGTGTTGCATTGCCTAGGGACATGAAACCCACTTCAGGAGATCCCCAAGCTACAAGGCTGACTGGAGAAGTGGAAGAGACAAGATGTGACCAAAATGGAAGAGAGATATTGCCTTTATTTTAAAATCTCCATCTCTACTCTGGATGGAGTTCAGAAAATCCTCACAAAGGAGCTACAAGCAGCAAGCACTCCAGCAAGATGTTACTGGCAATACAGAAGAAGCAGACAGGACAATGACTAAGAAACAGTAATCTGCATGAGATGGAAGCAATTTAAAACAGCAAAAGAGCAAAGCAGCTACTATAATCAGCAATTCCTGGTTATTCCCTTTTTCCAGTCAGTCCTAGCAGCTAAGATTTCCCTAACACTTCCAATTTACCCTACTATGGGCAAGCAGAGGGGTATGCAGGACCTCCTGTGAAATTATGGCATTTGAATTTTTGTCACTGCTAAAATCATACCGTCTGTCAACACTTACTTCAAAGTCTTCATAAATCACGTAGGCAAATTTTGTAATAAATGCAAACTCTGTTCAGCAGCTTACAGCCTAGTAAATGAATCACTTGAAAGTGAGATGAGAGGTGGATTAAAAGAAAGAGAAAATCACAATAGCCATTGGAAGAGTCACAAGAAGCTAAAAATATCTTAGCCTTAATAGAGTTTATTATGATTGTTTTCTTTTAAATGGTAGTCTGAAAAGGAAGCTAAAATGTACTATGGTTTCCAGTGCTTTACAACTAAGGGTCCTCATGTGCAACATTATCAGGGAGAAATCTGGGCAAGAAGTACTTATTCCACAGCATACAAAAGCAAAGCTGCTCATTTATTTTACCTCTAGAAGACAGTGCTCTACCTGGCTTAATACATGTCCTGGTGAATAGCACTAATGGCTGAGCAGTCTAGAAGCTGTACACCGCTCCTCACATTTGAATAAGAACTTCACAAAAACACGTAAAGGCTCATAAGTACTATTAAAAAAAAATCGCAATCTTCAGATCAGTGTTAATACAAATAGGTAATTAATATAACTGATGATCCAGTAGCAACTCTACTAAAAATGCTTAATGTTATGAATTACCCATCTCTTACATAAAACAGGTATAGTCAGTGTTTCTACATAACTGTACCAGATAACTGATGTGGCTTCCCTTCCAGAATTGGCAACAATATTAACATTATTATAAACAAACTAAGAGGCTTCCAGATAAGCATGATGTACATTAGTTTATTGCCATCTTCTCAATTAAGCATTTCAACTAAGTCATCCTTTCACTCTAAAAGGAATTGAACTGAAAACATAGCTGTTAACTTCTCTGTCTACAGCTGGGCTGCATTCTGCAAGCAGGCCAGTCTGCATGTGCTGAAATTTAATCACAAAGGACATCTGTCAACTCATTTGGATTTCACTTTTTTTTTTTTTGTTTCATATTTAAATCTGCTTCTGCCCTTAACATCACTAAACTAAAAATCTACCAGCACAGTTTCTTTACTTGTCTATTACCTGCCCTTTCCAATGAGAATTTCTGAAATATCTTTATTATGTTCCCAGTATTTTCTCATATCTATAAGCATTCTGTTCCAAAAATATTTTGGCAAGCCAGTGTAAGTGTAGATTTACTAAACTTCCTTGATAAAAAGGAAGATGACTAACCTGTTAAGCTCACTTTTCAGATAACCTCCAGCTACCAGCAAGAAACCACAATGGGATGTGTTGTCCGATAGGTTACGACAAGCACATTAACAGATGCTAAAGTCCTTGTAGTAGGGTGAGAGTTTCTATTAAAACTGACACTAAAGAGCTGTGGGGTTGAAATGTGAAAAATACTGAAAATCTGCCTCTTATTGTACTTTAGGGTTGGTCCTTACTTGTGCTGCATTCTCAAGTACAAATTTAGACAGAAGTAAGAGTTACAAAAAATCCCAGCAGTTTTAAAAAAAAAACCCACCAGTAATCTAGAGGGATTATTTAAGTACCAAGAACACCTTAACTGAGGAATCAGAATTACCTCAAGACTTGTTTTTCTGAGAAGAGGGCTACATAATATTAGAAGTATTTTGGAATTGTTTTGGTATTTCTGTTGTTCAGCAAAAACACAGCAGCTATGAAACAATATTTAATTTTAAATTAAATTTTTAATTTTAAAAAATGCATTTATTGTCCAAATCAAGACTTGTTTAGTTGCAATCACTATAATAGGGTTTTTACAATGACCAGTCTCACCTAGCAGTATAAAGCAGCTGCGCCTACCCAGCGACCCAGGCTGCAAGAGGCAGCCCCTTGGCATCACAGCCCAAGAACATTACATTATTTTTCATAATCTAGATGAGAAACTGCAGCAATTGTGGATGAACTATTTCCACTAACCCATGGCATAGGTGCATATGTCCAAATTCACTTTTCTTCACTCCGGAAGTCAGGAAGGGGAAGTTATGAGCCTGAGGGAACTTCATTCATTAAAATGTCCAGTAAAAAAACCCAGGCATACAGCAGCATCAGTCCACTGAATTGAGTGGCAGAGGAGGAGAATCACCATCCCACAGACGGTCACTTGCCCCTTGACCTTAGGCCTCTTTGCAAGCTGGAAGTAATTATAATGCCAGACTGCAACTTACTCTGTGACTACAATGACTTCTCCCACCTGAAAAGGTGATGCAATTGTTGCAGAGAATTGTTCTCTTCTTCTGACAGAGATGTTTGTTGTTAGACACTTACACATGGACAAATTAGATGCAGCTCATTACCTCACTATCTTCTTTCTCATCTGCTAAGCTAATTGCTACAACTTGAACTATGAATGCCATGGGAGCTTTCTATAAAATATAACCCTCAATTGCTCTTTTGAATACCCCATGAGACAAGTCTACACAGTTAGGTTGCACTTGCCAGGAATAATATTATATTTCTTTCTAACCATATTCAAAAATGAACTTTTTATCCTATCAGTACCAAAATCTACCCAATACAGCGGAAATTTTGTATACTCATATCCTTAAGGAAGGAGTGGAAAGAGAAATATATTTCAAAAACAAACATTTCTGATGGTAAAAAACATATTTAGGCCAAAGAGGATTCTGACTGTAATATTTTTTAATTATGTAGCCACTTTAAAAGCTCTTCTAAAGTAGCCAATGAGAGTTCCTGGTGTTCGTCTACCTTTCTGTTGCTTTCCCCCATAAATTTTAAAGCTGCACTGGTCATACATATAGAAGGAAAATTCCCCCATGGGAAACTCCCTCTCCTAACTCCTGTTAATGTTCCTTAAGAATAAGAAATATATGGTATGGCTTAGCAAGTAAAAACAATATTTGCTGAAAAAGATCTGCCCCAAAGTTTATTTTGGCATGTAGTAACTTCTCCTGAGAAATCGAGAAACCCTTCTTTGGCAGGGAGGAATTCTGCAGTGTTATAAAAAACTAGAATCCATGTTCCAGTGATCCATGTGCTCCATGATATTGCACCCTATTTTATAGTAAATTTATCAGGTAACACCATATAACAAAAATCACCAAGTTAATAAAAAAAGATAATTAAAATAAAAGTCAGTACTATCCTGTCTCTTAGAGGAAGCTGTGAGACCCTATGACATCAATGTGCTTCACAATGCACACTATACTCTTTGGTACTCTTTGCACAAGGACAGAGGAGTTACTTCTGCCTCATACAATGTGTCCTGCATTTGTAATTGTCCAGAGCATATAAATTGTCTCACTAGTCTCAACATCAATTGACCACCTTGACACTGAATCATACAGGGAATACAGAAACAGGCACACCAATCATGGTTCCTAATAACATGTTGCACTGAGAATTCAAGCTCCAAAGCACCATGATTTAACACCTCAGTTTCCTAGTTAAAAGACAGCAGAACTGGAAGGATAGTAATATTAGAAAAAACCTGTGGTCAAGTGTGCCACCAAGAGGCAAAAAAGCAAAACTAAGCAAGCCAAGGAAGAACAAAAGAGCAGCATCAGCAAACAAACTATCTGGGAAATAGAATCATGAAATTGTTTCTCTTGGAAGGTACCTTTCAGATCATCTAGTCCAACCATCCTGGAATAATGGGCAATGTGGGGTCTGACTACATTACATAGTCTTAATTTCTTCATCTTCTTGGACTTCTGGATTAGCACTGAAATCCACTGTCCACAGCAGCAAGAAGCTATTTAATTGCTAATAACACCATAACAAAACAAATGGGGTAAAAAACAGCTCAACAACCAGCTCTACATTTTCACAATCTCCCAGTATCTATAGAGGAAATGGTTCTCCAGGAAGCAGTCTGCCAACAGATTAATACCTCTGAAAGTCTGGGCATTTCATGGAAACGTGTAGATGAAAAAACATTAAGTCTTAATATTATTATTTTCCACCCCTGAGGCGGCCCTGAATTGGCAATGGCTGCTATAAAGATTTAAGAGTCTTTGCTTTTCCAAATGTAAGAGTGATGAGCTTTTTCTTATTCTGGTCTACATCAGGATTTAAAGTCTCTTGAATCATGTGTTTTATGTAAGAGGAATTGATGATGTGGGATTTTCAAATTTCAAGGGTAATGTTTTTTATTCTGTAGGGGAACGAGTTAACTCTGTATACCAAGTAGTGTTAAACTCTCTGAAATCTGAATGACATTAATGAAATGAAAGAGTAATGACATACTCCTTACTCTCAAGTAACACATTGAGAGTGGCAAAAAGAGTTCACCTTCTATTTTTCCCTATTTGTGCTTTATAAATGAAAAATGCTTATGTTTTCTTTCCAAGTTTCAGAAGTAGCAACAACTCCTAGATTTTTTCAGAAGAAAATCCTTCCTATTCTTCCCTTGCCTCCCCCCACTAAAATTATCAGGAGGAGAACAGAGATTCAGAGAGAAAAGAGCCTGGTAATAATTATTTTTCTCTTCACCTCAGACATAACCAAACCTGAGCAAGATTCTTCCTACTGACTTACGAAGGGCACCAGACACAACTCTCTAAAGCAGCACATCTGATCGGCATTGGATTAACAGAAGGGTCTGTGTGCCCTCTGCTGGAATTCACAACACATCTCTAGCCATTGCTTTCGTAAGACGGAGTCACATCATCGGTGGATAAAGAAAAGGCAACTGACATCATCTACCTCGTCTTGTGCAAGGCATTTGACACTGTCCCACATGACATCCTTGTCACCAAACTGGAAAAGAATGGGTTTGATGGATGGACCACTCGTTGGATAAGGAGCTGGTTGAATGTTCACACTCCAGTGGTTGGAACTCGATTGTCTTTAACGTCTCTTCAAACCTGAACTATTCTATGATTCTATGAAAGAAAATTCACTCCAGTAACCATAAAAGCATGGACATATTTTTAGATACCTTTTAGGAAAAATAAAGAGTATATCTTAGAGTCTTCATGAGTATTTAGTTGTATCCATGGACCAGTAATCTTCTTACATATGGACAGATTAAGTCTTTTCCTCATCTCTAACTGAATACTTCACTAATTAGGACAATGTAGGACATAGGGACATATAAACAATATTTACTCACAGAAACAGAATGTTTTGATAGCACCTCTTGGTTACTGTAAGAAACTTGTCTAGGTTCTCCCCCACTCCTCTGCACTAGCTAAAATGACTTGATGTGGTAGTTTTAAACATTCACTGAAGGACTAATCTTGAGGGGAAAAGTGTAGAGAGGGCAATGTTAACTCTGATTTTAGAGGACATCCCTGCAATCAATGGCATGCAGCATTCTAAAGGACATGGAGAGAGCAGACCCATTTATAAAAATGAACGTAAAGCTCTTTGTAGCCCCCTCTTTGCCTGAGATCGTGTCTAGCATTTTACCTCATGACCTGGAACTTGAGCTGGGTGGCTGCTCTGGAAGCACAAAATTTACAGCATCACAGTTGACAAAGAACATAGGGACACCAGACACACAAAGCTCTGACTTTGATAGGACTAAAGTTTAAACATATTGGTCAAACACAGAGTGCAGCTAAGCATTTGAATATTTTTTATGTGACCAGCTTGACTCAGCTACTAACCGTGCAATGCAGATGGACAGAAACTCATCACAGATTAACCCATCCCTCAGAAACATCAGGAAAACAAGAACATCATCCACCAGGGTCCAGGATGTAGTTGTGACAGTAAGTCACAAATAAGTAGTGATTGTTGAAAAATTTGTAACTGGGAGAGCAGTGAGGAATTCAGGACTGTACAATCTAAAGAGAAGAACAAACTTAAGCTACGCAGGATAATTTCATGCAACTGTTGTAAAGCACCACTTCCTTTCTGCTTCAGGTCTTCAAATATGAAACTCCAGATATTTCCATCAGCACACAATAATAGATTTAATTTTTTTATCAAGTAAAGTTCATACCTGGTCTTCACTTGTTAAGCCAAGGTGCATAACAAAATAAAAGTGAACCAGGAAATCGGAATTTGGCAGAACATCTTGACGCCTAGTCATCATAGCACAGATCAGCCTGTATGCCTGAAGTTTGCCTTCCTTATATTCATTTGGCAGGGTGGTTGCCTGCAAAGAGCAAAAACTTTGCAATAATACATTTTTTTTTCCCCTTCTAGCCAACTAACAAAAATTGCATCTTCAGCAGATGTAACAGAAATCAAACCTGTTACCTGTATTTATTAAAACAGATTTGAGTCCAAATACCCTTTGGAGGGTATTCTATCTTAGCTAGCAGTGATTGTGAAAATTAAAAGTAATGCAAATGAGTATACACAAATTTAATACTGACATACAAAAAAATACTAACGTGCAAAAATTTTGCATATAACTTACCTTGAACAACCATGATGCAAAAATTCTGAGAGGAGGAATTAAGGCAGGAGGTGAGGGAGTAGACTGATTGTCTGTACTTATAGCAAGGTTGTCCCGTATCTAGTGTTTTTAAAAGAAAAGAGTTAAAAAACCTGATAGCTTACTTTATTAATGCTATCTATTTAGTATTCTTTTCCCTTTTATTTGTATTTACTTTACATACACTCCATTTTGAACTATATGAAGTTCCTCCTTAAGTCAAAACTAACAGGAAAGCTTGTCCTACAGTGCCCCCCCACAGTCTAAGCAGATATTACCGTTTTAGAAAATACGAAGGGCTTTTAACACCAAATACCAACGTTGGAGGTGCTCTAGTCTATCTATACATCTTTCTTCTTTGCTGCTGTTTCCTCACTGCATTTAAAATAACTAATCTAAATTCTTTTGTCATTGAAGAGGAACATTCTCTACTAGAAATCAAACAAGGTTATCTTTATGGTAACAATCATCCAAATCAAATTTATTAATAATTTGTACAACAACAGAAAAATCACTATCATTAGATACAAGCATCATATACAATACCTTTGTGAGTTTATACCACAACTCATAAAGATACCCAAAAACTTTTGCATGGATTTTAGGTGACTTTATGTTGTTCACATCTCCAAGAATTCCCAAGATCCTCCTCCATAACACAGCAGCAGAATCAGGATGCCAACCAATAAGGCTTCCACCAGCAATTATACTGCAGTCATCAGCAAGGAATTCACTACTGTCTGTAAAATTTAAAAGTTCCATTACCATTAATAAGAAATGCAGTACACAGTAAAATTTTGGCAGTAAAGCAGAAACATTTTTCCTTCTAACTGTCTTCTAATCTCAAAATCATTATCTCCCACCAAATCATCTTCCTCTTTTTCATTGCTCAAGCTAGCACACAATTCAAGGAAAAAAAAAAGGCATAAAATGTAGGGTAAAGGGCTTCCCCATAGAGATGACACAGCTACAAATCAGTTTTAGATCATACAGACTGACCCCACTCGAGTATTGCCTTTTTTTAGCAGGAAGGCAAATGAAGTTAAATGGAACATTCATGTACTCAGAGATTTATTCAATCAATAACAGGCTTTTACTACCAGTATTTCTATTGTTAAGAGTCCCTTCTTTTTTCAAGATCACACAGTATAAAATGACCTGGAAATGGAACTGAACAAAGGCACTAAAAGAGCATGCTCTACTAGTGATAAAGAATACGATCAGGCATTATTATTTTATACAGAAGTATGTCCTGAGGCAGCAGTATGCAAACTGAGGAGGGAAGCAGGCTTTTGTGAAGACTGTCAGGAAAACGGAATTAATATGCTTAAACAGCAAAAGAAAAATTTCACATTGAAGTGCAAATTTTAATGATGAGCAGTTACATTATCTTCTATTAAGAGTAGGCAAAGCTGTGTAACAGCCAGTCTGCAGGCAGAATCAGACCTATAGTGCAGCGCAGCACCCTGCAGTGCTCAGCAGCCAGTGTTACAAGGTAAGTTGCAGTAAATCCGTATGCAAGCAGAGGGAAGTAACTTGCATCCTCACAGAACCCAAAAGAAGATTACTAAAATAAAAGCCTTTTTAGATTATTTTATGTTTGATTGAATTTTTTTTTTAGAAAAAGCTTTTGGGATTTGGCTTTTTTCGCTTTTTTGGTTTTGTTTGTTGTAGCATTACAAATTCACAAAATGTTCAGACAGATGTTATTTATTAAGCACATTACAATTATCTTCAACAGATCTATACTCAAAGAAATTGCATCTACATTCTTGAGGTGTGACATGATAACATTTTTTTGCCTTACACCATAGAGGTTTCCTCAGTGAAACAAAGTTTTGTATGCAATGTGGGTGAGAACGAGAAATGCAATAAGGGCATATTGGTTCTGTTGAGCAACTGCACATTTGTTTTTCCCTTTTTTGGTTTTAGCCTATGTTATCTGGCAGGTTATTTTATGTAGTTCACTCTCTTCGTACAAAGGAACAACACACTGCATCGCAGACACAAAGAAAATAAAGAATTTATCATACATACTAATCCTTATCACTTCCTGCATCACATGCTACCTTTTATACAATGTCACTCTGAACTGTTAAACTAGGTGTACTTGGGCATAGTTATTTCAAAGAAAAAACTATTATGAAAAAAAATCCTTGACATTATCTGCTAGCAAAACCAGACTGTAAGAAAGTTTCATATGTTACTGCATTATTTCAATAACATCTCTAACTCACAACATTATATGGGAAGGTGAATTTACAACTGGCTAAGAATGAAAATACTTCTATATTCACGTCTGTCGTACATGTTAAAGATAAAACAAAATGAAAAGGTAAAGGACTTTACTTCCAAATTAACTTTCCTGAGAACATCACTTACTACATCCTACTGGGGTACTGGGCATCATGTACTTTAAATTATAAATAAAGAGGGCTATAGGATTAAGATGAGTAAAGTTATAAATGAACCAGTTATTTCCTACAGTAGGGAATTTCTTTAGACCATTTTGCTCTGAAATAAACCCTGTTACCTGAAAATATATATTTAATGTTTTACTTGAACACTGGGGCAGGTTAAGAGAGCACAAGGGATCAGCTATCACATCTCAGCTATTTAGTAGTAATTTTACACAGTAAGCAACCCAATTATTTTCAAGTGTGATTATTTTCTGGATCACAGTCTGTTGGCAACTATGCCAGCTTCAGTCCGATTACCCAAATCCCTCAAAATCTGTGAAGAAATCTCATTTTTCGAATTAACATAATGAATGAAATTTGGTGATACATGACAAACAAAACGTACTTTGTATAAGAAAACTGCACTGCATAAACTTCTTTTTTAGATAAGAATCTAAAACAGTAAATACATTTTCTGGATTATGGTACCTGTTAAATTTGCAGTATCTGAAGGACTGAGCTGAAGCCAGCGAGGTGCATCAGGATCCACACAAACATCTGCTGATGCATTAACTTCATGGTCTTCTTCAGCTGCTTGCCAGGGGATGAGTGCAATCTCTACTTCATTATTATAGCCAATGGAGGTGTCACTGCTAACACTTTCACCTAAAGCAAGAAGGGGATTAAGAAAGATCACAGACCCTGTTTTTAAAGGCTACATTAGCAAAGTATGATGAGAAAAGCATCTAATATTTCGGTAACAAGATCAAATTATGACACTGATTTCAACTGGTACATTTGAGAAAAATACTGTGTTCCTCGGAACTCACTTTTTTCTCTCTCTCTATAGTTTCCATGTGATTGCTGAAAATCTGCTTTCAAATCTAATTCAGCTGTACTACTGCTTCTTCGTACTAGTACCTTCAGAGAAAAAAAAAAATCTTAGTTTATTACAGTTTGAGAACTATGCCATATTTTAGCAAACACACACACTGCTACCAGAAATTAATTAAAGCTCAGTCAAGATAATTTCATGGATATTCAGAATACCCAAGTATCTTTAAAGGTCTTAAAGAAAACATCATGCTTTCAATTTCAGTCATTATCCTCCCTTTCATTTTAGTTTTCATGTCCACAAGCAGGACTTTTTACTTACACTTTTCCACACACCTAAAATCATTCAATGCTTTTAAAAGCATCAAAGAGTTTTCCAGGAATAAATTAGTAGCCATCTCTTATGTTGGAGCATTATTTACCTACAGTCTTCTTTGCCAAATGTATTTATAGCTTACTTGCTAAAAATCCTTCAGAGTGTTGTTTCTTGATGATCCTATTCTGTCCCCAAGCATAAATGGTTTTCTTTGTATCTGCCAAATCAACTTCAGATTCATATTTCTTGCAACTTCATGTCACCCATAATAGCAACACTTAATTACTGCCAGAAAGAGTGTCATGTTTTCCATTGCAAATACGGGAGAAAAAGCTGCAACATCTTACCCCAAGAAGCATAATAATTGCCTTTGATTATAATTTTTGAAACTCAATTTTGGTATTTGCTATTTTGAATAAATTTCTTGAAGCAACTTCTGATCTACTGGACATTTAATCCATTCTATCCACAATGCATCCGTTACTTCTGCACATATCTGAGAAAGCAAATTACCACCAAAGAGACAACTAACTAGTAGAAATGACTGTTATCTAATACTGCATGTTAGCTTTTTGCCTTTTTTTTCCCCCCCCAGACTGAAGAGAACTGACAACTATTCCCAAGAACTGAAAGCTTGCTTGAGCTGTCTGATAGACTGCAGTGTGCTCTTCCTTCCCTGGCCAATGTGGCTCTTAGTGAAGAGTGATGACAACATTTCAGTGGGTTGGGTATCATGTCAAACTGATTCATGTGGTACATGAGCGAGTTATGAGGTGAATAGATGTTCATACTCCAGCTTCCATTTACATAAAGGCTGAAAGTGCAATATCAGTGACAGCCCAGCAGTGTATGCTTGAGAATATAACACAAGGTGTAAGACAGAATTGGAAGCCAGGTTAATTTTTAATTCCTGCCACAACTGAGCTTACTTCTCTTCCTCTCCCCTCTCTGCCACATAAACTGGACTAAGTTTTCCTTCCTTTTGGAGACAGTGTTATTCCTGAAGTAATTTATGAAAGCACTCTGCACAGTATCTCATCTTTCCTTTCTAGAGTTGTATGATAACAGCACTTAGTGTAGATATACAGGAGAATTAAGGTCCAAAGATGAGATTCAGCTTGGAAGGCCTCCATGCAGTATTTAATTATATTTCCACAAAGATAATCAGCTTCAGTAATTTTTATATTGTTGATTCACAAATTGTATTAAAATTTACAAAGCTTGTCTGCCCTACTGTTAGCACAGACGTACATCTGCAATATATAGCTCGTCCTTCAAACTGTGCTGAAGGAAGGCATTTTCCCCAGCACTTTAAATGATTAAACATTTATTCCAGTGTACTGTATCTCTACGAGCCATGAAATATTAACTTTTTGTTTACATTTAATATAAAAAAAAGCACAACAGTCTTGTGTAAGACTAGAATATAGCCAATTACATAGAAATGCATAAGCAACTGACAAGTTGAAGAACAGAATGAGCAAAACAAACAGCATAATGAACAGCTACAGATTCCATACTACAAACGTGATTTTGTAAGAGCTTCTAAATAATAAAAGGCAATTGATTAGAATGAAACATTTTTTGAATCTGGTCAATAATCACTTTCCATTTTGCCTTACTTGCTCAGCTTCATATTCCTTCTTCATATATCCTTTATTTTCCTGAGCTGATTTGGAGTCTGAAGACAAGTTATGAGAACTCTCGGCCTTTTTACCTGGAGATTTTAGAAAGTAAAGAAGAAATACAGACATTTGTGTGATCAAAGTTCAAATTATATAACTGAAATTTCAGTTATGTTTACATGTCTTCTTCTCATATTTATAGCTAAGTGAAGTAATACAATATACAGAAATGGAATACATGATGTTTTAAAAAAATTCTCCATAAGCATTACTTATTTACATGATACAAACAAAAGCAGAACTGTTAGCTGTAATTTGCAAAATTTAAACACAAGTCAGATTAAAAAAAGTTTAAGAGTTACATACAAAATTCAAACATTTGATGTTATCTGCCCTACTTTATGAAAGGTCACATCTGTAACTTCTTAAAAACAGATCTTTACACAAGATATCAATAATACATTTACTAAGAAAATGAGATAAAAATCAATTTAGAACAGAGCTGAAAACTGAAGTAGCATTTTGGAGGCTGAACAAGTATTGACACTTTTTCTCTAGAAGTACAATATCACTACATTTTATTAAAATTACCTTGGAAAAAATCAGATGAAAACTGATCTGTAATATCTGAAGTGCTGCTACTTCTAGTTAGCTGCTGCTCTTGGTCTGCAAATAGGCCCGTAACTTCTGTTCCTGTTGAATTTTCCAGCTGTTGAGATTCTTCAACTTCTGTTGATGTAAATTAGCACACAAAATATTTGCAAGCCCTCAGAATATACACATACATGCAAACTCCTTACCAAGAAAGCTATACGAAAAATATGCTGAAGTTATAATTGAAGTTTTAAAAAATCTTCTTAGACAAACTGTAAACTTTAGAGGGCGATGTAAGAGCAGTGGAAGTGGTAAAAAAGTCTGAATAAAGTACAGAAATTACTCTGGGACTGACATGGAGTGCACTAGGAAGGGTGGGATGACAATATGTGAACAAAGCCCTGTTTTTCAGTGCTAGAAACTCAAATCAGAGCCCATGTGTTCAGGAAACGGAAAGAATAGAGAAGGCGCAGCCAAACTGCTATAGTGCAGAAGATATGACCGTGCTTACTGACTTTTCCTCCATAAAGAGGGGAAAGGGAGCATAAAAAGGTGCAATTCAGGGTAAAATGAGCTACACCTGATTTCGGCTTAGATTATGAGGACAAAAAAAAAATCATGCAGTTTTTTTGGCTGTAATGTAAATGAGAAATTAAAAGAGGGGGGAGAGAGGCATGAAAATAAAAGAAGGTAAACTGACATACTGGGGAAGGATCAACGTGCATTTCTCTTAGCAGTAGTTGGGAAATAAAAGACAGTAACAAGAATATTTGGTGGTGGTGCTTTCAGTTATGGCCATGACACTGGTTAATATAACCCACAATACTGAAGCTAATCCTTTCCCTGGAAAGCAAAGAGGTGGCCCACACACCCCAGGAGAGCTGATGCAGCAAAACCACCAGTAGACGGCTTAAGGTGTTCAGCATACAGAGCCAACACAATTTTCCCTTACTAAAAAAAAAAAATAAAATTAAGAAACAAGACATTGTAGCAACTCTTATGGAAAGCCTTGAATTTCTTTCCTCCAATAATGAACATGGCCTGAATTATTAAGTCTGCTAGATTTCTTTCAGGGTTACATAACACACACATTAAATAAAAGTGACCTTTCCTCTACCTTTCTACTTCCCCCTTTTCGCTCCTTTTCCCTGCTCTGCCTTCTGTCTGCTCCACAGGCACTGGCATTGAGGCTACACTTATTTAAAATTGAGCAAGAAGTAGAGCCCCTCAGGATACACAAATATGGTACATATGCACCTCTCACGAGGTGCTTAGTTCATTCAGCCTACACTATGAAGTGAGTTCAAATAATACTTAAATATTTAATAAACATCATGTGTGTTTCAGAATATAATCTCACACATGCACTCTTGACTTTAAATGTCTTACAAAAAGCATTAAAATAATACACTAAATTCTCTAGCTGGAACAATTTCATTGAAGATAACCTGAAATGAAAAGAAATACCACTAGAAGTATAAGAGCTAAAATGGACCACATATAAAACTTTATCCTTGCAGCAAACAACTGCGGTTAGGGCTCAGGGGGAATTCCGCCCAGGAAGTGAAATGTAGCAGGAGATAGAGAGTCATTTTTTCGAGACTTACTAGCTGAAAACAGAAATAAAAGCAAATCTGCTTATATGATTTTTAAAATCTGACTGCTTTCACTAATACATCCTGGCTAGATGATAGAATGAATGCCCTCCAACAAAGTAGCATTGTATTCTCAGGCCATTATGTCTGCTTTAACATCTATTTAGTTTTAGTATTCCTAATTCATAGTATACTTGGTCTGCACTACATTAGAACTTTAACAACTGCTTGGAACCTTTTTATCAAGTAATTGAAAGTGTAAATTTCTTAAGAATTTAAAATTAGTTTTGCTGTAGCATGTTTTACTTGAAGTAGTTCATGCACTCAAAAATTCAATGAGGTTCAATAGTAACTCCTTGAAAAGATACTACAATCCTCCTTTTCCCTGAAAGCATGATAAGTAGCAAATTTTTGCCACTCTTTGTATCTTTGAAAAGGACAACCTATGTTCCCAAATTAACCTTGCTTGTCCCTTATTGGCTGTTGGTACTACTTAACACCATGTTTTGAACAGATCAAAGGCATAGGAAAGACTACTTGTGCAAAACATCTCATTCCACACTACTAAAGAATAATCAATGGGATGGAAAGGGAGTAGACAGTCAGCATTTAAAAAATACAAAGAACATCTATATAAGAGAAGACTTTAAAGTACAGTACCTGACAGTCTGTGAGAACAAGAAGTGTAAGAGATACCAGGTAAGAGAGAGCTCACAGTGTGAAGCAGAAGAGGTACACTTTTAGTAGCTGGCAAAGCCTCATAAAGATGAACACAGTTGCTGATAGACTGGCTTCGCTTAGCTTCCAGGAAAAAATAAAGCAATAATTATGTCAGAAAATATAACAAAATATTTGGAGTTTGGAATGTCATGATACAATGAAACACAAAGCTTTTGGAAAAAAAAAAAGTTTTACAACATTAATCCCAAAAATATTTCCCATAAGCTGTATGTTAATAATGTGCAATTTTAACTCACACATCAGAAGTGCAATAATGAGTGACTTCCCAATCACAGCAGCTCCACAATATTTCATTTTCTCAGAGTATGATTCCTATCTCCAGCCTAATTCAACTTATCACTTCTCATTAAAGTAACCATAGTGCTACTCAAAAATAAAAAATAGAAAATTTATTCAAATTCCTCTGTAGTAGCAATGCTGTCCTGGAGAAACAGCTACCTCTCACATTCATTCAACTCTGCTGAACACAATCTATTCTGATCTGAGAATATACAGGTGCCTCCAGCTTCTGCTTTCCCTGTTTCTGAACACTATGATGAAAAGGGTGCAAGTTACACAAAAGTTGATGGAGTTCTGAAGTCCTCTTAAGAGAATATAGAAGACAAGTGCAGAGTGAATGCGTATCTTACCAAATTTCTCTTCAAAATAGCAACACTTAGAACACTGTTTCTTAGAAAATAAAAGGCCACCAGAAAAACACTTTCCAAGGTGCCTAAAGAGCCTGAGGCTGAATAGCATTATTAAAAACTTGGTATTTTGTGGATTAATATCCAATTGTCGTAAGTTTACAGTCTCCTTTACAGACAGCAATTTATCATCAATTGTATAACATGAAGTTACACTGAATTACATAAATCTCATACAGAAATTTATAAGGAAAATACCCTTCATTCTCTTTCTGTACATAGCAATGTCAATACTGACAGAGGAGAGGAAGGAGCACGCACAAATAGTCCGGCAGGGCTGCTGGCAGCAGATTTTCTGCTGCTTGCACAAATGCACTTCTAACTCCAGATACAAGCAGCAGATCTAGGGAGATGCTCTAGTACTTGTATACTGCCTTGGATTGGGGTTTGTTGCTTTTAAATGAAGGGGGGAGAACATTAGGGATTTTTTTAAAGTGAGAGACACTTTACCCAAAAACACCCCTTCCACTACAGAAAGTCAACCCATGAACAGCATTGGCTGAAGGGCTGTCAGCACTCACCCTAGGGACTGCTACATTTCGCCCTGAAAGCTTTGTGCTTCTAAATAATCTTATATTAGAAACTGGCCATATGTCTTATAGATTTGAAATTATTATTTGTTATAACTGTATGTGCGAATATAAAATTTCTTTGCACCGGCTGATTTGGGAGCCACCATGAAAATAATTCTCCTTTTATGTGATCATAAGATACAAAATGAAACTACCGGCTTTTCAACCACAATGTTCATCCTCCCACCTGACAAGCTACTTGCTCCCTACCAAATAAGTTTTTCTTACTAAAGGCAGAAGTTCATTTAAATTGAAAGCACAAAACCAAGAAAAGTCTTTGCTGATAAATACACTTCCAGGTTCTCTCCACTGCTCTGGATAGAAGCCTAGGGCAGAAGTGCTGCAGCAGAAGAAAGGAAAAATTCTCTGCTGTAGCACAAATATGAACTCCTTGAATTTAAAAATAAAATAGTCACAAAGAATGAAGTTATTCAATTGCCAAAATGTTTTATGATCTAAGCTGAAAACTGTGCCTTAGTTATGAAGCCTGTAGCCACAAAAACATACTAAATTACCTTCAAATTCTCCTGGTAAGAAATACTTGCTAATCTGTCTTTAATTAGGAAGGAAGCTATGACACAAAATATCTCCTGTTCAAAAGCAGGAGACTATGGAGAGTTTTAATCCATAGCCCATTGAATTGGAACACAGAAACATGCTACCATGAAATAAAGAAATCTAATTCAGGCTGCTGAAATGCTTGTAAAAACTTTGCTTGTCAAACACCTTGGGTCTCAGGCATCTTTCCATCATTTCTCACCCCCTCTTCCCCCTTCTTTGATTCCACCTCTCTGGAAGTAAACATGAGAGAAAAAAGGAAAAGAAGATGCTAAACATATCCCATCACACTAATAAAAAGAAAGCAAGTAAGAAAGGATGATATTGCTTGTTAAATAACTGGTTTACCCTTTGCTCACTGTAAATTGCCAGCTGTATCATAGTGGTTTACCCTTTGCTCACTGTAAATTGCCAGCTGTATCATAGTTAAGAAGCATTATCTATTGTCATCTGACTGATGTAAGCAAATTCTCACAAAAATAGGAATGTACTTTACTTCTTTACAAAAAATGTTAACCTACATATGACTAACTTGCAATTAATGTATTTAAAAGCATACATTTAGAATTTCCAAAAAAACTTATATTCTCCATTTATAGCCATAGTGGCAAAGACATCCAGAAACAGGTACACAACACTTCTGTGCAGGCACCTTCTGTGAAGTTGCACAACTTTTGGAAGCAGCTACAATACAAAGGCAGATTTAAAACTTGAGTTTCACAGAGTGTTTGGGAATCCAAGCATTGAAAATTATAGTCTAACCTGTTGCTCTTTGACGAACAATATTTCTTGCTTTCTCAACTCCTGGAGCTCCAGATGTTGTAGCACTTCTGAATCTCATTGGCTCCACAATTTCAGGATGACTCTTCCAGCTTAATGAAAAAGATCTTCCCACTACAGCTGTCTTTTGAGGCTCTAGATTGCCACCTTTGAGACAAGGAAAACAAAATTCTCTAATATTGTATGCTTTGGCATGTATTTTCCCTGAAGTATTAAGGGACTTACAAGCATTCAGGCATGAAAAATATTAACCTTTTCACACCATAGATGAGTTTTTACCATTATTAAAAAACAATCCCTATGTGAACTATGTGCATCAATTGCAAGGGGTCTCATAAATGTACCTAAAATAGTGTCATCCATAAAGTTTAATAAAAAGACATAGAAAACAACATTAATGACTATGCAGGAAACCACATTTCATTTCCACTGTGCAGAAAAGATTAAAACTTAATAGCTATCTTCTATTGACTCTGATTACCTTTCCTCCAGCAATGAACAATGAGAACCCACAGCACTTCATATGTGATTGAACAGGTCTTAGCACTAGATTAAAAAGTATTTAATATCAGTTTAAGTTAAATTAGTTTTAAAATTTAAACTTAAATATTTAACTTGATACAGAAAGTACTAAGGCACAGAGACTAACCTTTTCCTCTCTGTTTTTTTTCTTTTTGTTCACTGAGCTTATCCAGTGGTAAGTTTGTCATTTCCACCCCATAGACAGTTCTTGCCAGCACCACTGTTAGGGAGTCCATGATATTGGCCCACTCATTTATGAGCTCTTCCCAGTCTGTCAGGGCAGACAGAACGCTAAGAAGTTCATCCCACAGCTCCCGAGAAATGTAAACACTCAGGTTTGCTCTGATCCAAGCTACAATGAGGGTCTGAGAGAAAACAAACAAGTGACTGCTCACACATTTCTGTCAAGATGAACTCAGCACACTACCGTCAACCTACACACTGATGAAGTCAACAGCAACCTTCATATTAGCATTGATTATTCAGGATGCACAGACATTATGCATTGATATTTTTCATCAAAAAGACATTTCCAGAAATTGGCGAGAAAATAACTGTGGAAGTTACTGACTACAGAAACCCAAAAATACTAAAAGTATGTTTCAGGTAGTCTACATGTCCTCTGGTAAAATAAAATAATGTACTGAGTATAATAGAAATGAAGAACTGTTTCTCATACCTACAGAATTGACTGTAGTGCTTGAGTTATGCCAGAGACAATCAGACCAAGATACTGGAGCTGAGAAAGTACAATGCAACTGTAATGCAATGATAAATGTTCTCAACTCATTCAGTATGACTCAGTTGTGATGTGCCAGCTGAACTTTGAAGGGAACAGTTACATCTAGCTTACACCTTAGGGATATTCACGGGGAATATTGTACAAAGAGATTGTGCCCCTGCCTATTCTACCATGGTTTCCAATAAAGCCCCAAAGAACAAATCAAATAAACCGCTCATTTAACCTGGAATCTGTCTCCATCTGTTAGCAAAGAGTTTGCAAAATAATTATTTGCATTACTGCAAAGGAGAATTTTTTTCATGTTTTACACTTCAGTTCAATAGTCCTTAACTATGGGTAATCATCATATTAGCATACAACCAAACAAACAAAAAAAACTCCCAAACACTCACTCGGAAAAGTAATCCAGACATGCTTTGAGCGAACATATCCTTTATCTGGTTTTCTTTTGGCTTCTGCATCACAGCTTCTGTTATTCTAAGGAGTATCTGTAACATCTGTTCCCTGGTTCCAAAACAAAATTGTACTTTTTGTTCACATGTTCTGTTAATTGTACTTGCTAATTTTCATATCCCAAAAACTCTCTTAACTCTACAGTAAGCCTTACATATTAAGAATGTGATCACACCTTAGACTTCCCCAGTCATTTGTAAAATAACATTGGTTGGTTGTGAATTGCAAAATTTAATTTTTCAGAAGGTGAAGTCAGGAATGGAAATACAAGCCAGAACCTTGGAGCCAAGCAGTATAATGATGTCAGCTCAGCAGAAGCTGCAATCTCACAAATCAATTCAGAGCCAAGTGTGACTCAGGTAATAAGGTCTGCCCCTGAGAAAGCCAGTCTTTTCCTTACCCCAGTAATTCTCCCATCAAATTTAAATGTTGTTAATTTTCTCTGAAATGGAGCAGAATATATTGAGCTTACCATGTCTTTTTATTCATTGACAGTTCCATTATCATGTGTCTAAAGATGCTCAGAACTGCTTTGCAAGCATCAACTTGCTCCTTCAGAAGCACCGGGACTTCAATGCATGGTTCCAGTAAGAAAACATTTGCAGAGTTTGTCAAGAATACCTTAAGGACAGGCATTTATAGTCAGTTCACACAGTATTGGAAATAAAAAGACTTAAAATAAAATACTTGTCCTCCTTCAGACAAAGAATTCAATTTTCTTGAAGTATGTCATATTTCACCCATTGCTTTTCTAGATTATTCCAGCAAAATATCAGGTGGCCTTACAAGAAAGTCATACACTGTACAATACTTGTTTTGTAGGTACCTCTTCTATTCAGTGAGGCAAGTGTGTATCTCCTCCAGCTATTCATTTATGGCATTGTGTGCTTAAGCAACCATTAATATTTCCAATAAAAGTGGCCTAACAAGAATAAATGTACAGTTCTGGTAGATTCCTAGAATCCACAGTAGCAAAAAAAAAAAACCAAAAACAAAATTAACTTTGTCTTAAAATACATATCTATTTTAAGATACCTAATACATGGTATCTTAAAATACTCTAATACATGGTCATACAGTTTAATACTAATTTTTAAAGAGCTATAAATGAAGTTGGAATCAAATCTTGCTGTTAGTGTTCCTTAATTTCAGAGACTACATTTGAGCTTGTAACCTAAGTGGTGTGATTACATAGGTTACAGCCTTACAACCTTTCACACCTGTAATGCAGCTTGAGCACCAGCTTTAACATTTTTGTCCTCATCTTCCAATACACATCCTCTGTTAACAGCACTGGTAAAGGAGTATGTTCTTCCCCAGCTGGATGAGCGTTTATGTCCTGAATGGTCAGAAGAAAGCTTTCAAAAACACATTTCAGTTAGTGAAAGAGCTTCAAGAAATACATCCATATTTGCTCATAATAATTTAAAATGTCAAAAGCAAAAAAAAATGGGAAACCTATGTTCTACATTAATTTCAGAAGGAATTAATGTCTATTATTTCTTAATCTCTGAACAAATAGACAGTATGTGGAATTTAAAGGGTCTTAAAAAAATTAAGAAATATATTACTTGAAGTATTTTGTGTTACATTTTCTAGTCATTGACTGTAATAAAATTTAATTTATGCCTGGCAAAACAATAAATTTCCTACAAAAAAGATCTGTTAAACCTAATAATTCTATTTTTTTAAGATTTGAATCTCCTTCTCGGTACAACAAAACTCCTCTTTTAATAGCTCCACAGTGTAAATAGCATCAAGGTCAACTTTTACAGACAGTTTAATATAGGATATTAAAAAGATGACGCTGAGTTTGTATCTACTCTTTAATCTTCTAAATTAAGGTGTCTAAATCCAAATATTTCATGCTGCATGTAAAAACTCATAGATAATTTCAAATTCTTAAGTAACTACCACCAAAAGGAAATAGAACTACATGTACCAGGACAGACATTGTAAATTTTAACAATGCAGACTGTGTTAGTATTTATTCCATTAAGTTCTTGTTATCAAATTGTTTAGACAGGGAACGATCAACACTTACATTTTTCAAAATAGCTGCAATCTTTTCCTGAACTCAGTAAGGGCTACTGAACAATCAATACTTATTTGAAGTCCTGGACCTTAAGAAATAGCATTTTTAAATCTTGATTTTTCTCCATGTTTTTAAAATGGTTAGTCATTTACTAAGTGGGTTTAAAACTTTAATCATATATCATAGATTAACAGAATAAAGTAAGAAACACTGATATCATACATGTTTACCATCCGTTTGGACTGATGAATCCTCTAAGTTGACAGCAGTGTCCTGACTTTCATCATTTTTGTCTGGCTCCTCCATGAACACAGGTTTCTCTTGCAGTATCCACTTTCGATACACTTTAACCACTTTTCGTGTTGCTGATACATCAGAAGGTGGCAATAAAAAAGCCTAAATTTAAAAGTTAACTGATTTTACAATACATAGGACATAAATATGCCTGCATAGAAAAATACACACATAAATAATGTGTATTCATAAATAATATAGCCCACAAAATAAAGGATACATATTTTTTACTTCCATGTTTGTAGTCAGAGGAGCAAGGATTAATCAACAACCTCTGCATGTATCTACATCATTCACAATTCCACAACTTATTAATCCTAAATTACTTCCATGCTGTATTTGTTCATACAAAACCAGAAAGCTTGAATTTTCACCTTGCAAGCTCTCTTAATATGGCTTCATTCACAACCGTTACCAAGTGTAGAGGTCAGACAGGTTAAATTCAGCTCTGTGCTACATTATCTGGAGAAGATGACTTCATATTGTAACAGCAGTGTATGATGTAAGTGTAGGAATAGATCAGACAGTAAATTATGATGAGGGTATCAGTGGCTGCCATTTGGTCATTTCCCATTACAGTTATAGAAATCATCACAATAACTTTACTTTGAACATGCTACTCAATGTCTGTATTTAGGAGTCATCCTGTAAGAATGTCCTCTCCAAAAGCTCACCAAGGCTAGATCTGCTGCTTCCCCACATTTCTGGAAATATTAGGAGACTAGGAAAAATTAGTCACAGAAGACCTTTACATTGTAGTGAAGAGGCACAGAAATGAATGTCTCAAAATCTCATCTGGTTGAGAGCCTTATTTAGTCAACAAAAAATTCCAAAATAAATATCCATTACATTATAAAGCAACATTTCTCATACCAAAAACCTGTCCTGTCAACTATGCAAGATCCACTCTCCATGATTAACATGGTTAGAAACTGTATCTTTCCTATACCCAATTTAGGTGAAAAACCATTACAAAGGTACTTTGCTCTGGTTGAGGGATATCTTTGCATCACATGGTAAGTACACTTCTTTGTCTCTAGTCAGCACAACTAGTACAATATCCAGCAGCTGATTTCAAGAGAAAAAGAAAGATTAGCAAAAGCAAGCTTAACTATGCCACATAGTAAGACAAGGAAATTTCTGAGAATTTCTTCACAGACACTGACAATTTATTAAAGACGCAGAAACTGAAAGAGTTAGAAGTCAATTACTAGAATATTAGAGAGACAACAGTTCATCAGTGAGATGAATGGACACTACACAAAATGCTTTTAGCAAGGTTAAGAGTTAGGGCAGAAAATAAAAAGAAGAATGGATGAATTCACAGTGACTAGAAAGATCCCTGTAAGGGAGAAATAAACACAAAAAGGATCCAAATACCATTATATGTTCCAATTACTGATCTTACTAAATAAAGATAAAACTGATGCATAACATTAGCCTTTGCTTCCTGGAAGCTGGTTTAACCTTCCATACTCTCGGCAAATACTAAGAGAGGGCAGCACACCAAAGCAGTTCTAAACATACACAATACGCCACTGAAAAAGGAGTTCCTAAACCCTGCCACAAAAGAAACTTCATAGAAAAGCACATATGCTCACAAAGCTGCTGGAGAGTATCTTCAGCATGTTTATGTGACCTGGAACTGCTGCTTCAACCAATTTCTACCTTCTAGTGCCAGACAACAACAAAATCAAAAATTTACAATCCTCCAACAGGTCCATGTGTATATTAATGGCAAAGGACTGAAAAGATGTCAAATTAATGAAAAATACTAGGAGAAGCAACTGATTTTCAAACAGAGATTAAATACTGGCACCAATAAAAAGAACAACAATGATACTAATTCAACCACCAAATTTGCGAGCTAGCAGCTCTTTACATACCTTTAAATTACATCACGATAGCACAAACAAATAAAGTGGCTTGTTTGAATAAGACATATTGATGTCTGGCATTAGCAACAAGCTTCAGTTCCTACAAAAATTTTGTAATTTTATAGTTAAGTCTAGATGTGGAAAAGACTCCAAGAGGACTCCTTAAAAGTGATTATCATCAAATTTGATTAGCTGTCTGATCAGGAGCCCTCACAGTGTTCTCCCTCATAACCATGACATTTCCTCTAACAAAAAACCAAACAAAAAAACCCCATAAAAACTTAACTAAACAGACTTACTTGTCGAAACACCTCATTAACAAAGTTAACATATCCTCGAGTGGATAAGAGTATTCTCTGCACCATCTCATAGACGGTCCGATGCTGCTCTTCAATACTACAGAGGCTGGAATTGCTGAGCCTTCTGTCAGACAAGGTGCTGCTGTTTGAATGGCTTCGCTCCTGCTCGCTAGCATAAGACATATTGGTTTCCAGCTCTGCATTTTTATCTTGGTTTACACCACCACCAGTCTACAAAGAATGCAAAGAAAATGCACATCTAAGTAAGTATCTGAAATAGCATAAACCAAAAATCTGTAATTCTTACATAGAACTGAAGCTATTACTGTTTTTTTTCCTATACAATCTACTGGGATCGCGGCAGTCAGGAAATGTAATTTAGCATCTACTATTTGATAGTAATTCAGTCTTATACTCTACATGATATGCACTTAATTTGTCTTCACTCCCATGTCCAGAACAGACAACTGATTTGTCCATTCCAGAAGAGAAAAAAAAAAAAAAAAGAAGAAGAGAGAGGGGCAGTGGTAGGAGAGGAGAGAAGCACATATGCAGTGGAGAAGAACCCCCAAGTCCCTTCCCTTCTGGAAAAAGACTGATGATACCACCATATATGGCTTAGACATTATTATTCCTGAAAGATCTTTGTCAGGTTTTGTTCTGGCACTGCATTTATTTTGTGACATCTCAAGTTATATCTGCCTAAAATCAGCCATCCAGGAGAAGACACAGAATAAAAAAACTGCTTCTGAGTTAACAGAAAAAGAATCCAAACTTCCACTGACTCAAAGCATCATCCAAATGCAGTTCTGCTTTATGTTCCCATTAATTAGGCTCCCCTTTATCATAAAGTGCCTAATTCTAGGGAAGTCTCAACCAGCAATTTGAAAGTTAAGTATTTTTTCTAATTTTTCTTTGTAAACAGCTGCTATAATCAAGAAGAAAAACAAAGCAACCTTCAATATTGCTGGGAAATTGTGAATGGTATGGTAAGTTTGACAGTTTACAGATAAAATTATGAAAGTCTAAATGTAATTTTGATGAAGCTGGTAAGGAACAAAATTCTAGAAAATTACATAGGGTATGCTTTAGATTCCCTCCCTCATCAATTAAAAAAAAAAATCAAGTGTATCACAATTTATTCATTGGGGCTAGCATTCATTTCTTTCTTGCTTCAGCTGAAAGTGCATTGTGATCATTTGCAAGGTTAGCAAGCATCTAAGAAAAAAGAGATAAACTTTAAAGCACACCTGAATAATTTTAGGGAGCATTTCTCCTCCATTTTTTGTATTCTGAACAGCAGTTAAATATTTCTTTTCAAGAAAAAAAGTAACAAGCCACTTAATAAAAAC
>VZTY01002613.1:332-173380 GCA_013400935.1 Turnix velox | reverse complement strand
CTTTTATTATATTATAATATATTATTTTTATTACCCCTAAAGGAAAGCAAGAACATAAAGGCATGGATCTTTCCTGAAGTTTATAATTTGTATCACACAAAAGGAAAGTAGAAGAGAAGGGCTGTAAAAAGAAGGGCAAACTACAATCTAAGTTAATTTTATAAGTTTCAGATTTTAATTGATAATGTAGAGTGAAAAAGAGAAGATGACACTCGAACAGTTCAAAGATTAAGAAGAAAAAGGACACTCAGCGCATCAGAAAGAAGTTAACTCTGGTGCAAAGAGCACCACATAAGCTGAAATAAAAGAAAGAAAACATGTGGGAAGAAGTGGAAGATTGCCAAAGGGAGATAATTTGGGTCATAACTCATTCAGATGGTTAGATGTACGGAAAATCACCTTACACAGCTGAAAAATCTGGAAGGCCTTGGTTCTAGCTGTTACCATCACAGCTAAAGTGATATTGAAGTGATTCTAAACACTAATTATTCAACTACAAAGGACAGAAGTTAAAAGACAGAGGAAGGATGATGAAGAGGCTGCAGTACATCAGTTGAGCATTAACAACACTGGTCCTATGGACTACAATACATAATACAGTAGAAAGTTAGGGAAAACATGAGTCATGCTTTTAATCCTGAAACAACATGCTTTTAATATTAAAACCATAAATACACATCTCCATTTCCTTTCCTTTGGCCCCTCATGTTCATTTATGTTCAAGGAAACAAGCAAATAGAAAATAATTAAGTCTGCTATTCCCTCACACTCAGGCAGCTAGTTATATAGAAAAACGCAAAGAGCACATTCTGTCTTCACTACATATTGGAGTCCTGGCTCACTCAATAGAAATGCTATGCCAGTGGAAACATCCTAAGGAAAGGAGAATCAGGTCAGCCCTTTTGCAGAGATGAGCTGCTGCAGTTTCCTGGAAAACCAAAAGTTTTGCTAGGAGAAAAACAAACAAACAAACAAAAAACCAGAACGTGAGACAAGGGAGGAAAAATCCTCATGCAACAGAAATTTGGTGATTTGCCAGGAAGTAACAGTGATGCTACTGAGAAGAGTCACCATAATTTCTTTTTCTATTTAAAAGACAAAACTTACTACTTACCAAGGACAGGTTTGTAGAGGTTGGTAAGCTTTGTAAAAGATGGAAACAAGTGAGGAAGATAGTATTTTCTAAACAAGGTAAACAGAANGGAATTTTTGTGCTATAGACATTTTCATTGTTTCGTGTTGCAGTAATGTATACTGGTCTTGGCCTTATATCAGGAATATCTGGTGAGAGAAAAAGAGAAGATAAAAAATAACCTAATGTTCAAAAACTGCTTCCAGACTACAATTAACATACAAAACATGTCACCAACAATATTTTGTCCATATGAAATAAATAATTACTTTTATTATATTATAATATATTATTTTTATTACCCCTAAAGGAAAGCAAGAACATAAAGGCATGGATCTTTCCTGAAGTTTATAATTTGTATCACACAAAAGGAAAGTAGAAGAGAAGGGCTGTAAAAAGAAGGGCAAACTACAATCTAAGTTAATTTTATAAGTTTCAGATTTTAATTGATAACATAGAGTGAAAAAGAGAAGATGACACTAGAACAGTTCAAAGATTAAGAAGAAAAAGGACACTCAGCGCATCAGAAAGAAGTTAACTCTGGTGCAAAGAGCACCACATAAGCTGAAATAAAAGAAAGAAAACATGTGGGAAGAAGTGGAAGATTGCCAAAGGGAGATAATTTGGGTCATAACTCATTCAGATGGTTAGATGTACGGAAAATCACCTTACACAGCTGAAAAATCTGGAAGGCCTTGGTTCTAGCTGTTACCATCACAGCTAAAGTGATATTGAAGTGATTCTAAACACTAATTATTCAACTACAAAGGACAGAAGTTAAAAGACAGAGGAAGGATGATGAAGAGGCTGCAGTACATCAGTTGAGCATTAACAACACTGGTCCTATGGACTACAATACATAATACAGTAGAAAGTTAGGGAAAACATGAGTCATGCTTTTAATCCTGAAACAACATGCTTTTAATATTAAAACCATAAATACACATCTCCATTTCCTTTCCTTTGGCCCCTCATGTTCATTTATGTTCAAGGAAACAAGCAAATAGAAAATAATCAAATCTGCTATTCCCTCACACTCAGGCAGCTAGTTATATAGAAAAACGCAAAGAGCACATTCTGTCTTCACTACATATTGGAGTCCTGGCTCACTCAATAGAAATGCTATGCCAGTGGAAACATCCTTAGGAAAGGAGAATCAGGTCAGCCATTTTGCAGAGATGAGCTGCTGCAGTTCCCTGGAAAACCAAAAGTTTTGCTAGGAGAAAAACAAACAAACAAACAAAAAACCAGAACGTGAGACAAGGGAGGAAAAATCCTCATGCAACAGAAATTTGGTGATTTGCCAGGAAGTAACAGTGATGCTACTGAGAAGAGTCACCATAATTTCTTTTTCTATTTAAAAGACAAAACTTACTACTTACCAAGGACAGGTTTGTAGAGGTTGGTAAGCTTTGTAAAAGATGGAAACAAGTGAGGAAGATAGTATTTTCTAAACAAGGTAAACAGAAATTTAAAACCAGTATCTTGGTTTTCCTTATTCTTCCACTCCAAGCTCGCAGCCTTTGTTATGGAGTTAAAGAGAAATAAACAAAAAGCTTTAAGTTAGTGTGTTATACAGACAATACTTCCAAGCTGAATGCAAAAGACAAAAAATTACACTTTATCAGGAGATTAAAAAAAAACAGCAGTGCCCTTAAAAATTTCACAAGCTGCAGTAGAAATAAAAGATACTGCCAAAAGGGCTTTAGCCTATCAGAGAGAGTAAACTAATCAGAAACAAGCATGTTTGTGCTGTTCTAATGGGTGAAACACATAGAACATACTGATTTTCATAACAAATTTGCTTCTTACCTGTAAATTTGTACATTGTTACTCTAAGTTGCACTTTTTCACAAATATGTTTCCCAGCAGAAACATACTCAGTGCTTAAGTTTAATACAGTTGCACAGACATAGGCAATATTCCTTGTCAGAATTTTACTCAAGCCACAAGGAATTTCCACTGACAACACAGAGCTGACATCTAAATTGGTTGTTAAAGGTACTCTCCTGGTCTTGCATAGAACACCAAAGGGTCATACTTTTAAGTTCTTTTCCAACAGTTCTGAACTGCAATTTCTTGAATGGCTGTGCCAAATTTTGACAGAGTTTATCTTCTCACATTAAATCACTTTTACTGTGGAAAAAGTTTCACATAACCAATATGGGTGCATTTTCTTTACTTATGTAAGAAAAATAAATAGAATTTAAAATAAGAAAAGCAAATTACACATGCTACAATGAAGTACTTTTTCCACTGATGACTTAAACCTACTCAGGTTTGACTCTTTCACAGCACTTCTCTTTTTCACAGAATCACAGAATATCAGGGATTGGAAGGGATCTCAAGAGATCATCTAGTCCAATCCCCCTGCCAGAGCAGGAACACCCAGACCAGGTCACACAGGAATGCATTCAGACGATGGGTGAAAGTCCGGTAACCACTGAAAGTGCTTATATTTTGACATAAACTTTAAATGAAAGTATACTTTTTTCTTTATATTTTTTTAAGCAACAGACTACAGGATTCTTACATATTTTTGCAGTAAAATCTCTTAGAAAAGCCTGTCCAATGGCATATAGCAGATAATTATTTTATTGAAACTTTATCCAAGATGATAATTTATTAAGTTAAAGAAAACGTGACTTGTTTACATCAATCACAAGAGATCTAGTTATTCTATGCACATTTCCTAATCTGTACTAGATCTTTTTACAGACCTCTGTGAATTGTGGAAGTTGCAATGTCCTACTTGAGCAAAATACATATATAGAGCTTGGGAACAAGACTACTGAGCTTTTGTACCTAAAATGACACACTCATCAAAAAATTACATGCTAATAAATGAACTAACTCGAATTCTATCAAGTTGTTAAGTAATTTTCTTGAGGGTATGGATTTGTCCTATGTTCCCACTCTAAGCAATTATTCTGCACTTACATCAGATTGTTTTAATTTCTTCCTTTGTCTATAGCAAGAAGGTTACTGCCCAAATGTGTTCCCCTGTACCAAGAAACACAAATAAATGAAAGCTGATGAATCAAAATGCGATTTAGACTTTAGTCAGGTTTTTTTAGATCCCAAATACATAATATGAGTATTTTCACTGTTCTGTTTAACTGAAGTGTTTTCAGACACTGGTACATGAAACAAACAGCACCATATGGAAAGCGGATTGTTTCATACAGCCACTTTCCCAGATAAAGCATCTACTCAAGATAATAAAACTTCTTCCAAATATAATTTTGGTCTTGCTTTTTGATATAAAAAAAACCTCCACAAAATATTTCATTCTCTTTTTTTTAAAATACTGAGTTTTTTAATGTTTATTGTCTACAGTTGTCACTTTATTTAAAACGTTGCTTAATTTGTACTTCTTAAAACACACACATTACCTTTATTTTTTCCCTGTACAGATTAATCTGATCTATTTCTAATTAAAATGTTGTACTATGAGTTACTAGCATTCTTATGCTAGTAACTTAAAGCCTGTGAAGCCATCCAGCATACAGGCAGGGAGTTGGACTAGATGATCTCTGGAGGCCCCCTTTCCTTCCCAGTGATTCAGAAATCCTTCATTTTTCTTCACTTTCTCCAGAAGTCCTTTACATGCTTTCTCTCAGTTTCTCAGACAAACTGGCACAAGAATATATCTTTGGGATGATTTTCCTTTTAAAAACAAGGATGAGAAACTGCAGAAGACTTCTGCTTCCTTGGGAGGAGCAAAAACAGATTCATATACATGCACTGTGGATTTAATTTGCTACCACAAATACATTCTTTCCAAATATAAATAGTAAAAAAAAACTCCTCCACACCTGAATTACCATATATTTCAATAGCAGCTGAAGAAAATAGCAGGTTTGGTCTTCAGCGATTTTCTCTCCAGAGACAGCTGGCAAAAGTGGGGTTATTTCTTCTGGAAAAATCTTAGCTAAAATAGAAAAAAAAAATTAAACACAGAAAACCTGAAAATATACTTCACATAAAAATATTAGTTTGAACATAATCTTTACTGTGTTGTACAAAGTCAAAGCCCAGTAACTGCTTGGGCTTCCCATACCTCCTCAAGTCCTACCACAAAAAAATCAAGGATGGTACTGACCTTTCATTTGCTGCAGTTTGACTGCACAAGGAATCACTGCAGATTAACCAGTAAGCTGTAAATCTACACATCTACTTATTTTGCAGTAATACTTTCATATGGTTGCATCTCAAGAGAAAAAAAAAACCAAAACAAACAGCCAGACAACAAAACTTAATCATTCTGAACTCAGAATGACAAGATCAGAAGGCTATACAGCAGGAATAAATACAACAGTTTGACAAATTCAGTACATTGCTGAATTATAAAGAAAGTAACATCTTCCCCACAAGAAAATCTATAGATCCAGAAGAACCTCACTGGAGGGGGGAGACAATCCACCCATCTGTTCATTCACTCACCGTCTGGCGAATTAGGAGGACTAATGAGGTTATCTAGCGTACAGGGACCTCGTGAGGACATTATAGGTGGGAAGCCAGGCACAAGACATGCAAATATTAATATCTGCTCGTCCGCACAGTTAGTCTGAAGCGCTTGAAGCCAAAGAAGAAACAGTCGGATTCCTTCGCATCTTATCTACAAGATGATGATTTTGTAGAAAAATATATTAAAACAAATTTGCATGTACAGAAACATAGTTAAATAGTTAACAAAGGCAGGACAAATCCTTTCATCCCAGCTACATATTCGTCAGTTTTTCCATCATACCAAGAATAATCACATTACTAATTCAATTATAAGCAGAGAAGGATGGAAGCAAGCTGTAGGCAATGTGGTGACACTCCAAGCACAACCACTCCAATTTCAAACAGAGGCCAAGAAGCTCTAGTTCCACTCATCCCGTTCTTGGAGCCAAATGCATTCTGTCTCAATCTTAAAAGTGGCTCTGAAAGTACAAGAGCAAGTGGAATGCACAACCAGTGAGCTGCCAATACTTTGTGCCATACTAAGTCTGAAATCATGGCCCACAGAAGTCAAAGCAATCTGTTATCCTGTTGTTGGCATCAGAAGACTCTGGTGCAAGTCAAGATGCAACAAAATCACCCAAGGTAGTACCTTCAATAAGTTTACTAAATTCCTTTACTGGTTTTTTTTATTAACAAGATACTATTTTAGTTTTAGTGATGCATATTGGAATCAAAATAATTTAAAACTCTTTGGCAAATAAGAAATCAATTATGTTTAATACAGTGAATTTAGTACTAGAGTGATCCAAGAAAATAAAGCATTAAGCAAAATACATTGATATCTTCTCCAGGTAGTGTTATGTTATCAAGCAAAGGTCACTAGAATGGCAAAACAACTGAAGAAGATAATATGAAAATAATCTTAAAGTTAAATACTCATAACAAATTGAAAAGAAATATGAATATATAATCAAACAGAAATACCTTGAGAGAATTTCCAGTGTGCAGAAGTTTCTTCAGAATCGACCCTGGATTACAAAAATTCAATAGGCATGTATCAGATACTAAGGTAGTCACTTTCCATCAGGATGTTTTTTACATAATACTACAAAAAAGCCTAATTTAATACCATTTACTTTGTGGCTATTGCTCTGGTGTTTAAGATAAAGAGAACTATGTAGTGAAAAAATTCATAGTGAATCTCATTACAGTCATCATTAATATTATAAGATTAAATCTACTATCTTTACAGTGAGGTACTTTGGTTTTAGACAGATGACAATTTCTCAATTTATTTTCATTAGAAATAAGATAACTGTGGGAAATTTTACTAAATTTGGAGAATCAAGCAATCTAACAGGATTAATGCATTCCACTAATATGGCAAATAACAACAAGAAAAAGATGCAAACAATCCATACTATGTTTATACCTACAAAACACAGCTATTAAAATTGTATAGTATTTCAATTCTGATTTTAGAATCAGCAGGCTAATTTCCTTTGACTTCAAACGTTAGAGAGAAACAAAGAGAAATCACACATTAAATGCTTACATTAAAAAAAGTTTTAAATCCAATTCTGAAAAAAATAATATGATAATTCAATTGTTATTTCTCAAAGATTTGTGAATTATGTACATTCCTTAAATGTGAACCTCCAGCTCCTTAAGATCTCACCATTTCACAGTATTAAAATGAAATTAACATATATAGCAAACACATTCAAGCAGATGAATATTAAGGAGAAACCAAGTTATACTGTATAGTTGTAAACAACTGCACCATCAAATTTTCTAGATCATTTACTGGACATAGCTAAAAAACTATAAAAAATGACTACTCAAAAGAAGCATAAATGCAAAGAATTTATTAGCTATAAAGCAAATGACTAAAACCAATTTGTTTCACAATAATTCAGATTAAATGGTAATAAAAGTGATCAAGCAGACACCTGCTTTTGTCAGTGCTAACTGGAAATGTAATAACAACCCTTTCCTTGACCTTTAACTTCCACTCATTATTTCTTCTGCAACAGCAAATTCATTGTTCTGATGGAAAACATGGCAGCTGATGAAATACAGCTATAAACCAAACCACACAATAACAAAAAAAATTCTTTAGAAGAAACACAAACCAAAGAAAAAGCAGCAAAAATTTACTTTAACAGTGAAACAAAGTCTTACAACCATTTCAGCAGTTTTCAGAAGCAGAATTTTCAAAGTAGTGATTAATCAAAGACCTTTAACTCAGAGGAAATTATTAAGTTCATTGGACTTCACAGTGTTATGACTATCAAAATACATGTATTTCACCTTGCAATATTTCTGCACCCATTTGACTCAAGCTTTATTCTATCTCATCAAATGAGAAGACAAAAAATTTATGAAAATACGGGGGAAAAAACCCTACAACAACAAAGCTTCACTAAACTCCACAACTTCTCTCTGCCCAACTCTTCCTATTCCTTCTCTGGCTCCTGAAGCTGTAATATGTGGAGTAAATACTGTGAGAGCATGGGGAAACAACAGTCAGTCTCTCAGTTTCACCAACTGAATGCAATTAACCACAGCAGGGGTTGGAAGGGGCCTCTGGAGTCCATCTTGTCCAATCCCCCTGCCAGAGCAGGTTCACCTAGAGAAGGTTGCACAGGAACTTGGCCAGGCAGGTTTTTTATCTTGTAGGTACCTCATGTCTGTGACCAGTCAATGTCATGTTCTAACACAATGTTTGACAAATCCTCCATTATATGAGAATCAGCAAAAGACAGACAGGGATGAAGAAATACAGTGTATTCATAATTCCACTTCTAATAGGCAGTCAAAGCATGGATCACTCACTAAAAGATAAATTGTTCAGTAAGAGCTACTAAAAAGTTTATATTTTCATCCTTAATCTCTTTCCTTCACTGTCAAACTCTAAAGTAGAAAATCGTCAATCAATTCTCAATAGCATGACAACTAAGTGTTTCCCAAACATTAATGAACTGCAGAACAAATACAGAAATATCAGAGAAGGAATTGAGTTTCTATTCACTGCAGCAGTACCATGGTTTGCATTTAGTTTAGAACAGCCTGTTCTCAGCTACCAAACAGCATCAATTTTAGAGAATGAATTTCCAGGAAGTGGAAAGGGTCAAGTTCAACACAGTATCTATCATCAGGCAAAGAGCAGTATTTCATGTTACAAATTTATATGGGCATCTCATATACGATCCCTTGCAATAGACTATCACAATACAAATCTGCAAGAGTCACAAAGATTCCACAACCCTTCTCAATCTTAATTTTTGGCATTAGTCTGTCAATACAAATGGAGACTTAATTAGAAAAAGGTGTGTTTGCTTGTTACCCACATCATCTTGATACCTTCTAGCACATGAAAGAGAAGAAAGAGAAGAGGATTCAGGTATGTCCAAGAACATAAAATGGAAAGAACACTTTTGCAAAATAAAAATGAAGCAGGCAACCAAAATCACACAAACCAAGGAATACAAAGAGCTGGTAAAGTAAATAAAAAGCTTTTCCAGTGCTTTGAGAATTTTCAGCTGCAAATCTCCTATGTGAGTACTATTTGTTTATACGCAACATTCTGTGATGCTAAAGGATTCTATGGTTAACAGGACTTGCAGAAACAGGAAAATGACTACAGAAAACATTGATTGTACTTGTACTAAAATGTTTTAAAACCATTCCTTCTTACCTATACTGCGAAAATGCCATCGATAAAAAATCCTCTCAGGTAGTAGCTGCAATATTTTCTGCAGGAAACAAAACTAAATAGTCAAATTTTCCATAACAAACCAGCTTATTCAGAGGACAAACTTGTACACAAGATAAATTAAATGATAATACATACATAGAGAACACAATTGAACGTAAATACCTATCATAATGAGGTATTCTCTACTCTCATGTTATGGAGAAATGGTCTTGAAACCACTCCCTTTCCCTCTGCCTTGGTAAAACCCTAGTATCCCAGACTATAAACTGATTGCTAATGAAGTAGTTACAGATCACTAAAAAGCTGACTTCAGGTTGTATTTTTCTGAAGTGTCTAGTAATGACTATCGCTACATTGACACTGCCCGGATTTTGAGCTTCCATGGCTTAGGTCTCCTTTTTCATCGGCTAATGGGGTCTGACCTCACAGCTAAAGCATCAATGAACAGCAGTGCAGTTATTTGTACCATGAGATGATTTACCTGTGTTTTCAGCTGGTGAGTGAAACCAAGGCAATTTACACAAAGCTAGACTAATTTAATTGGCAGCACATGCAGTTTATAAAGCATTTATGTAGAATAATATGTAGTGGCCTCTGTAGTTTTGGACTGATCCTAACAGAAGGAGATCAAACATAGAAAGTGGTTGTGGTCAAACTTTATCCCCCTTAATTTTGTTATGCTACAGGACACCAACAAAGCAAAGCAATTTAAAGCATATGCTTACATGCTCTCCTGAATGGAGCCTATAATTTGTACAGACTAGGGCTTGGCAAGTACTGGTAGCACAAGACAGCTAACTCATGGCTGCTCATCCCCTTAAAGGGACAGCACAAACATGGCTTCACACAGATTGCACAGAAAAATGTGTCTATGTATTTCCAGCCATAGAAATATGAAATTAAAAAATCTATTTAAATTAAAATCTAGTTTTCAACATCTACCTTTGGAAATAAAATTAAACTACACAATGTTACGACTAAAAGTCAGAGTTCCTTCTAGTTATCAAACCAAAATCACTGGAACAAGCTTCTGAACAACAAAGCACCATTAAATTTTCAGAAATACCACATGCAGGATGCAAAATGAATGACAAGTCATTTAAGCAATGGTGACCCATTTGTTGGTCTTTTGCATGTAAAAACTCACCAGAGGAAATAAAGTATCACAGCCAAGAAAGCAATAATTGGCATTTTATGCAATACTTCAGAGATAGCCAACACATGAATCATTATTGCTGTTAAAAACAGTATGCTTGGAAGATGGAATAAGACATAATTTTTTTTTATTTTTGACAACAAAGTGCTTCAGAAATTATATACAACACTCAAAACAGAGTATTTTTGAAAATGGAATATTTCTTTCTCCATGGCAGAAAATGGAAGTAATGACAAATTCATAGACTTAGGGAACTAGACCTCAGGTCACATGGACAGACTGTTTTTCCCCTCACTTCTTTACTATGCCATTTGGCATGGATAAAAGTTTCCCTAAAATAAAACTATAAATTAGGCATGTCCCTTCTATGATGGTCTTTTATTTTGTTTCAGTGCTACCCTCATAGCTCCCTCCCCAGCCAGGACACTGTGACCACAGGAACAGAAGGAGCAAGGCAGCTGGTGGCCAGAGGTCTAGCTCTCTGTCCACGAGCAGGAGCAACACGCTTGAGATGAAGGATCTGACTAGCTAAAGATGAGGCCATGATTCAAATTTGGGCTTTACCTGTTAGTTAAGGATCACGTTTCTGCCAATCAGATTGCAGGATCCACAGACAAAGAATTGTCAACCACCTAAATATTAAAAATACTAGCAGTCTACCACGTCTCAAAACTATTTCTGACATTAAGGTTTACTAGGTAGAAATGAACTTCTAATCTAAAACTACAAATACTTCAAATCACTGCAAGAATTGTAGCTCTCTATACACAGAATTGGGTCTCAATCCAGGCAGACATCAGATTGGTCATGCACCCTATGTCAAAAGAGCATGGGGTGGAAAAGTTGGAGGAAAGGTTCCATTAAACAAAATCTAAGACAAACCAGCAGCAAAAAACTGTCTGGATTCAAGTATCAGAATACACTGTGGGGAGGAACATTCAAAACATCTTCACAATTTATTATGGAAAACCAGACGAAACCATATATATTTTGTTTCCATCACTTAAATAATCGTTAGTACAATAGATAACAGGAACAAAGCCAATTTGCCTGTACAGGTCATGTAATGAGATGTCTTTGGATGTAAATTCTCTCTCATTTGTTTCAAAACACTAACTTTTGAGAACATACTACATTAAACTTCAAAAAAATCCAAACACTACTTCTGTATCAGAATACTGTATTAGAAATTCTTCAAACTCTGGCAATACAACTGAAAATGGTTATCTTAGTTTATTTCAGATGTTCCAGTAAAATTCTTTACTGTAAAACAAAAAGTATATTCATAAATTATGTCAACTTCACTATGCTTAAACACCAGGCATGGAATACTCACATATTATAAATGAAAGTTTGTGAAAGTAACCTGGTAAGGTGCAAATAAATTTTGTAAGCAACCAGAAGAAACAGTGCTTATTTCCCAAGAACTTCACCAATGTTCTCATGGTAATTTTGCAGTTCACATAACCCAACTGATTTCAGGATCAAAATAAATAACAGCCACGTTATGTCTGTTATTTCAAAACACAATGAAGAAAGGTGTGTTTTACTACACCCTCTTATGCTAGATGCAAAGGGAATGGCCAGATGTTCCGTCTTTACTGTGCCATCAGATCTTCTATGCTACACAGTTTCACACAAAATCGAACACAAAGTTCACCCCAGAAAAGGAATCATCATAAGGTATGAGCAGTGTAAACCAGTAAGATGGCAAAGCTGCACAATAAAGACTCATTTTGGAAAAAGAGTAACACTTCCACATTCAAGTACTAAGGAATTTTATGAAATTATCAGAGCAAGTCTGGAACAAAATATGCTGTTGCAGAGTATAATCACCACCAGGAAACTAAAGGTTAAAGTCTATATTACATATAGACTTGCATATAGGCAGGATTGGGGAAGGACATAACATGCTTACAGGGTTTTTCCCTTTAAAAACACAATCAAAAACCTGTATTGGGTAACTGAATCAAAATAACTCAAGCATTGAAAGAAATAGTAAGAGAATGGAAGTTCCTATCTGAACAAAGCTTCCATATCTCAAAATATTTTCATATGGCAAAGACAGAGGCACTTGAGTCATTTCCCATGCTGTTCTTCTTTTCAGCATCTCAGCACCAGGAGAAAAAAAAATAATGTGGATGAACTTTGAAAAAAACGTTAATATGTGATCATTCACCAGCACAGCACTACCAAAAGTAAACAGAAGTAATCTGTAAGCAGCAAACTAGACAGCTAGCACCACAACTACCTACTGAACACATGAAAGCTTTGCAGCAGATTAAAATGAATATGAACAACCTAAATTTGGAGTCCACATTTACTCCTGTAATCCAAAAAGTAAGTAATAATGTTTAAGTCTACTCAATAAAAACCTCTGAACATTACAACTTAATTCAAAGGTACAGCTGGGAGTGCCTTTCAACCAGTGATTTTCACATGTGTGCATTAGTCCCTAAACTAAGATGGTATTACACCATGACATAAGATTCCATAAATCATGAACAAGCTCAAGCTGTTGTCCTTTCAACTTAGCACTTACAAGAACATTTCCTACTCCCTCCCAACCCCTGCAGTTCTAAAAACCCCTGTATATTGCTATTCCTATAAAATAAATTATAGTTTCTTTCACTCCAGCCTAGACTTTTAGCAATATTGCTGTGAATCCAAACTGGGTCCTGACACATTTTTTCTAGTTTCACAGAACACTAATATGACATATATTAAGAAACCCCACAGTGAGAAATAATATCGCTTTTACAGAAAACACAAAGATCTATTTAATGCTTAGTGCTTTGCTGCATCTATATGGTAATCCATTACAGCACACTTGAAATAGAAATTAGGTATTACTACTGATCAACACATCAGGGTATCTGTCAGTTCTTTTAACTGATTATCCATAGTTCTTTTTCTTCTAGACTTCCTGCATGACTAGGAATAATGTTAAGTTTAAGTCTTAGTTTACACAGGATGCTGCTTTTTGAAAGATACATCCCTCTTCGATATAAGTAAAAAAAAATACCAAGGTGTGTATTTCAACAGATTCATTCTGACTTAACCGATGCTGCTATTCCTTTTTCAAAGTCTTTTATTTTTTATGACTTTATTGGATCACATCCCAATTGGCAGCTTTGTGCCTATTACTTGATGTTGCACTACCCTGTTGCAGAACATAGAGAAATCCATAGCTGTTACCAAACCTTACATTAAAGGTTCCTACAGCCTGAATGTTTTCCAGCTTAACTTACACAGAAATGACATAAGAATTGTCATTCTGCCTTCTGCAGTAACAAGAAACTGTTCTGTAACATGCCATGTAGAATCTCTTAATAAAGGACAAAAACAGAAGTGCTTTTGCTGATTGAACATGCTCTCAGAGGCAACATCAACGACAAGTTCCAAATAATATTAATTCCAGGAGCATGGATTCTGAGATTAAAAAATAGCTTTTTCACTACAACCTCTAGATGATACAAGATGATTAGTCAGTAGCAGGTGGATCTACTTAAGCCAAGTCAAACGTAAAATAGCTCTCTTCTGCCTCTATGTTTGGTGTTACCTCCACAAGAGCCTGAGTGAAAACCTGCAGAACTTTAGAAATTTTCCAGCTACTATTCCCTGATTTAGATGAACCCAAGAGCCTTGTGAAGTAAGTATGCCTGCAGCAAATCAATCTAAATAAAGGAATACTCCATTTATTACATCAATAAATAATTTACTTACTTGCTTTGAGAAAATGTCTACCCAAAGCACACGAGATACTTATTCTTGCCTTAGGCATAACATTAAACAGTAAGATATTTGAAGATTAACACATGCAACTTATAGTTAGAATTTACAACACAATCCTACAAGAACAACAATATTGATTTAAAAGCAATAATATATGAGCCAATTTGAATTATGGCAGAACAAACTATAGATAGCTCAAAAAATAATTTTCAGTGTGAAGGAAAGAAGGACTATAAGCAACTTGACCATCGTAAAACAAGTAGCCCTCTTTACCCTATTGAGCTTCAGAATCATTCAACCAAGTCTGGGTGACAAAATTTGGGTTAAACAGTGGAAATGGTAATGCAGTAGGCTAAGGCAGCCAATTGATAAGCTGAAACAGAACCTAAAACCTGTACTTCAAGAAGAACTCTTAATGCCTATTTGATTTCAAGTGTAAGATAATCTACAGATATGGAAATTGAACAACTGAGCTGTACAAACATCAGGAAAATGTAAAAGGTAACCTGAAAGTTAAAAAGTTAAATAAAATGCATAACCCTTAGAAATGAGAAACCAGGGTATGTCACAATAAGAAATTAATAGTAACTCGACTTTATTATTTCTTGTAAAGAATTTTAGAAGTGCTTTTTACGTTGGCCAGTTTTAATACACAATTAATTTATGCAGAGTTGTTTTTCAATTTTATTCAAAATGTAGCAAGTAATTGGGAGCAACATTTGCTGATAAGCAAACCAGCTTAAGAAAATGCTACAGATATAAAAGAATGTCCTTTTGCACATTCATAAAGAACTGCAACACAGACTAAAGTATTCCACATGAGTTATGAATCCAAAAGCACTGGGAGTTCCACTGTTGCAGGCTTCATAAAATTAAAGGTGTCCTGTTAAAAACAACCACTGGCTTTGAGATATATTTTAAAGTCGAATTTGCATAAAGTAGACCTAAAACACGGTGGAAGAATTTGATATTTAAAATACCCACATCAATCTTAATCAAAAAGAAAGTTCTACATTTTTAAAATTGTATTTAGGTGCATTAGTAGGCAGTACTAAAAAAGTAGTGTATATTCCTAAGGTTCATAGAGCTATCTGGTCACCCACCACCACAGCAGGCGTTCTTCTTACAGATGGAGTGTATTTACTGTGTATGGTCTGTCAGCTACTTTTCAAAATGGTTCCTAACAGACTACAGTCAATTATAAACCTATATGGAATTAACATTAGCATTTGCAGAACAAGAATCTTGTGCACATCTGCAGTAATAAATTTAGGCTACTAACTGCTGTCATCATTACCTTCACATTCTGATAGCAGATCAATCCACATGTCAATGGATTTATGCCACATCTTAATCTTCTTAGTACGTGGCCATTTGTAGTTTATATTTAGATGTGCTTCTAAGGACAGCAATATTGCATTAAAACAAAAAGCTCAAAGTATCATTGGGCAAGTTTGAACAGTTTCTTGACTATCACCCTGAAAAATGACAAATGTTATACAATGAATAGGAGTGTGTATAATACAAATACTGCAGAGGCTTTTAGTGCACTTATATTCTATTTTACATCCACTTAGTATTTAGATCCACCTGCTTTGTATGTACTCAGGATACTCCTTATCAGACCTTGGAATGATAGATTAAAATTCTGATGGTGATCCTTTAAGGTCAAGTTGTGAACTCTGTTTATTCTCATTTGTAACTACAGCTGGTCTCTCCTCATGTCAGCAAGATTGAGCTTGACAGATAAAGGGGTCTAGATGCAAAATGAGTTATATTAGTTAATTTTCCAGAGTTACAATTCTGCAGATTCTCAAAAAAATAAATTGTGCTTACTCTATGCCCAGACCCACAGACTCACAAAACTCGCATCTTCATCAAGTTCAAGAAACCAGAAGTTCCATACAAAACACAGATTTATAGAAATTACAAGACTACAACATTAAAAAAAAATCTTTGTACAAGCTATATGAAAAATACCATATGCTTTTATAAATAAGGACCTGTGAATAGAGTCACAAAATGTGTCCAGCTGGAAGGCACCTTTTTAAAGCTCATCTAGCCCAGCCCCACAGCAGTGAGCAGAGACATCCTGAAGTAGATCAGGTTGCTCAGAGCCCCATCAAGCCTGGCCTTGAATATCTCCAGGGATGGAGCCTCCACCACCTCCCTAGGCAACCTGTTCCAACATCTCACCACCCCCATGGTGAAGAACTCCTTCCTAACGTCTAATCTAAACCTGCCTTGCTCCTGTTTAAAACAGCTGCCCACATCTCCTATCAATATATGTCCTTGAAAACAGTCCCTCCCCAGCTTTCCTGTGGGCCCCCTTCAGGTCCTGGTAGGGCCTATAAAGTATCTCTGGAGCCTTCCACTTTTCCACTTTATCAGCTTAAAGATATCTGGCTGTTCTTAACTACTAAGCATAATTACAGAGAATGGAGAGAAACTGCTATACGCATTACACCCAAACCATCAGTCTGTTCTTATAACAAAGGCCAAAAAATAGGCAGTGTCATAGGAATCAGTATCTGACGCTGCAATAATTACCCTATTAATGAAAAAAAAATACAAGCTTTCACAATCAAATGATGGTGTAGTATCTTATAAGACCTAAAAAACTTCGATAACTGTAGTGCACCTTTTGTGAGTTCTGTGACACACAGTGCATAGCTCAGAGCTATAACAATCCCCTCAAATCACAGAGAACCATGATACAAGATACATGTTCTGAAAATATACTCCAAGTCTGCAGATAACTAAACCTCACCAGATACCAATCAAAGGTGACTTCCACATCATTTTGGAATTTTAGCTGAAATAGGGGAAAATAATACAGAAAATTACAGCTGCTCCTGCTTCATTTCATTAAATTCCTATTTGGAAACAGGAAGGACAAAGCACCTTAGAGAATCTAAAATTAGATATAAGAACTTTGTAATATTAATTGTAAAAAACACTTTAAAAAATTAACTGTTAACCTTTCACATTACTCCTTCGCTGTTAATATTAGTTCTTCGATATTTTGTCTGATGTTACTGTTGAGTAGCTAAGCAGGGTAGCCAATGTGTAAAATAAAGACATCCAGAAATTAAACTAAATCACTTTTCATAGGATTTGTGGAAAAGGCACTGGTTACTTTTGCTTAACATGCACGCTAGGTGTCACTCAAGCAGCAAAAAAAAGAAGATGATTCCTTTCATAAATACTTTTATTGATTTTTAAACTGTTAACCTTCAGCACCTGGATTCAGGATTTGTTAATCCTAAGTAATTACCTATTTAGCTAATTAGAGGAAAACTCTAGGAAATCTCTGGCTCATGCTAACATCAGATTAAGCATGGCAAGTTTAACAATCAATTAGTTTGGTTTCCAATGGCTTATGGTATGAATGTTTAATTACTTGGCATTTACATTTTTTTCCTATCCTGTGTTAGACAGATGTAGTCTTGGTCTGTGTGTTAAAAGGCCCTCCAAAAAGCTGTTTTCCTACAATACATTAAGTTATCAAGTGTTAGATACAGAAGTAGACTGCACACTTACTTTCAGTATAAAGTGGATCACTTTAACTTCCACATAAATATCTCAAGCAGTTTCTTCTTCCTCAAAGCTGTTGATGAGTAGGCTATAACATAATTCTCCTTGAATGAGACACAAAGCAACACTTGATTCACCTACAACTATGTGGGTTTTTTTCTTCCTCATGGTCTCCTGTTGTTTTAAGTGGTATTAACTGGGCAGCTATTAGCCACTCGTTTTCAAGACCCAGGAATGCTTATTTACTCACTTTAATGGGTGAGTAAGCGTTAGCTATTTTCCATTCAATGACACAGCCAGAAAAACGTAATTACTTATTCAAGACCACAGAGTTAAGTGTATTAATGAGCTCCCACTAAATTGCACAGCCTTGCTTAGTAAGCATGGTGATGACTTTTCCACTGGGGGTGGAAAGACAGGAGAAAGAGTTTCTCCTGCCCCAGAAATGGTCCTAGCAGATATATGAGCTCATGTAATTTGACGTGGTCTCATGCAAAATCCTAACACCGACTCTTTAGCCAGAAACATCAGTAATAGAAAATACAATTCAGTTTCCATATTTCAGTCTGAAAATACAGTCTTGCGGTTAAAGAAGTGAAGGCAAAGAGAAAAGGAACTACATCATAACAGTCTGATGATGAGATCAGAATTTCATGTCATCGTTTCCATAGCCATTTTTCATATTACAGGCATGGAAACAGCATAAACAGCATTATTCTTATTGCCAATTTATTATTTTAACTGCAAATGATACACTAACGAAAAAATATGAAGCCATGTACTTCTGAGGGGTTTAGATTGGATTGCGCTGGTTTTTTTCCACTGTTAGAGGGAGGGATAAGAGTTGAAAACATTTAACCTTCAATTTCTAGAGTCCCATTCAAAATTTGGGTTCATTGCTACCACTCTTACCAAGAAAAACCCAAAATATAAACAAAGATAATGTTTCTATGTTGCAATCCTTAAGCAGAAAGTTAGAAGTATAAACTTAATAGTCAGATAAACAAATCACCAGAAGATGTATTTCTTTATCCTTAAGGCAGAAATCAGTCCAATTATTTACCTAATGAATAGCCCAAACTATGAAATACACCACTGATCTTTGACCATCAGAGACAGCTAGAGTTTATGCTAAAACTTCTGATGTGCATTACAAGAACTTTTTAATATGTTAGTCTTTCATCTGGTCTAATAATATTTTTTCACATCCAAATACATTTAGGTAATAACTCCAATTAAAGAGATCCCTTGGAAAATTGCCTACCTCAGTCTGTTTCTCTTTAAGCTAATTTGACCATACAAAAACTACCTAGCTAACATTTCCTCACTAGACATTGCAAGTATTATGACTGTCATTGCTGGGGAGGTTGTACTTCTGTAAATGAAAGATTCGCATTAATTTTTTTTTAAAAAAAAAGGTTAAACAAATTAACATTTCACACATGCAGATCAAACTGATATGCAATAACTGACAGCTCTTATGCTTTCATTTTCCTTGTGCTGCGACCAAATACTCCAATTATAACAGTAATTGTAACAAATGTTTCCATTTGAAATAGTGGAACCCAAACTCATGCTGAGAAATATTCAAAATAAATGTAATACTGAACTTTATACTGACAAAGCACATGAGAAGTTATTATTGTTTTGAACTAATCTTCCATAAGATAAAGAAGCAAGAACTTAATTGAATGGACTATTTTTAAAGCTTTATCCTAGCAGAGGCTGTGTAACTATTGATCACTTGCTCCCAAATTCTACCCAAAAAAAAAACCAAAAACAAACCAGGATGTTTTCGAAGAGTAGATCCCTGTTTCCTTGGGACAGATATACTGTATATACTGTATATTTTTCAAGTCATTCTGATAAAATCTCTTAACTCTGAATATTAATTCAATGAGCACTCCCACTGCATAATAAAATGGTTAATGCTGTTGTAAAAGAAAAGTTATTGCAAACCCTTGCTCTTTCCTGCCTTTCACTTTCAATAGTCATAGAATAGTTTGGGTTGAAAAGCACCTTAAAGATCATCTATTTCCAACCCCTCTTGACATGAACAGAGACACCTTCCACTAGACCAGGTTGCTCAATGCCTCATCCAGCCTGGCCTCAAACACCTTCAGGGAGGGACATCCACAACCTCTCTGGGGAACCTGTTCCAGTGATTTGCCACTCTCACAGTAAAGAACTCCTTTCTTAAATCAAACCTAAATCTACCCTCTTCCAATTTGCATTCATTACTCCTAGTCCTGCCATTATGCACACAACTAAGAAGTCCTACCCCAGCCTTTCTGTAGGCTCCCTTCAGGTATGGATAAGCTAGTCATGGACACCTGCTGTAATTCTGATTGATACCTCATTTCATCCCTCATTGGAAAGGTGAAAGCAAGCATACAATGACATGATTTAAAATAAGTTAAGTTTCATGGTATGGAAAGCTTACTTCAAAAAGAAAGAGAATGGAGTCCAGCTCCTCCCTTTGTGATTTATTCCCTGAAAGACAGAAAACAATAGTTTGCCATAAACATATGGTATGAGACAGATAGCAAAATTGCACCGCTGTTACTCAGTTTCAGTCAAAGATGTTGCACTCTGTTTACTTTTCTGCATTTCTATCTCACATCAAAAGAGAAAGATATTTACAAACTTCAGTGCCTGTCTCCCTGGATTATGAATGAGGGACAACTAGAGCCACATTGTCATTGTGCTCATTTCCAAGCAAAAGGCTATGTCTAATACCATTGATAATTGTTCTGTGGATCTCTGACAATGTTTCAGTTGAAGAGGCGTCTGCTTAATTGTAGGATGAAGGCCTCCAGTACTTCAAAACAAGATGAGAGGATACATATATAAATGTGCAAAAACTGATTCTTGTCCTCTAAAAACATATTTAGAATTCTTTTGACACTTGTGACACTTCAGAGACCAATTTTCCAAAATCACCTCTTCTGACATAATAAAATTAAAATTATTCATATTAACACTGCACTGCATGAAATTCTTAATGCAAATAGAAGTAATTTCAGACTATATAACTATTAGATAACTTCTAATTGAATGTTTTTGAGAACAGTTAGGGAAAACTGACTCAACAATTGGTGACAAAACTGTAAAACTCACCTTTTTGTTTCAAGCTATTTTCTAGTGTTATGAAATTTTCATAGAATATAAAATAAATTTGAGAATAATTGTTCTCAAAAAACTGCTTCAGGTCACTTCCATCCACAATATCTGAAAAGAGAAACAACTGGAGTTATTACATAGCAGCAGACAGCTGAAAATTGTTGTCTGTATACAATTTCAGTATTAAAGAAAGGCATAAAAGGAATTTTAGTTACTTCATTAAATAATGTACACAAAATTGTGATTCCATCCTAGCACGTAAAAGAGGGAAATTTCCATTTACATTAATGAAAGCTTTCAGTGGGGCATAGTTTGATTTGTTTTCCACCTAAAAAAAAAGACAAAAACAAAAGGGACTGGGTGTGTCAGCTATCAAACCAAACAGTTTCTGTATCACCAAAACAAGCACGTACTGGCAGAAAAAAACAAACACTAGCAAAGACCTCCATATGCAAATACAGCTCATTTATTTATCTGACAAGCAGATCAATTCAGAAAATACTGTTTCACATTAATTTTTTTTTAAAAATGGAAACCCAAGTATGCATCACTTCCTTGAGCCTTAAAATATGCACACGTTTCAAATTTTATATCGAAGAAGATAAAACCCTTTCGTTTCCTAAACCTGAGACTTGCAAAGCACACCTTATAATAGCTGATTTGGTCAAGAAAACATTGATGTTTCCATTCAGAATTAAGAGGATAAAGGGGAAGAAATATTAACACCACATCTTACTGAAGTTTGACCTCTCAAGAAAGTAATTCATTAATCAAGACAAAGCTTATTACAACAAGGAGATCCAATAATATTACACAATTGTGGAAGAGTGAATGACTTTAGCCTTGGACAATGTTGGCTTTTTGTGTTTGGTTTTCTTTTTTATTTTTATAAAAAATCCACACCTTTTTAATAGTAAGGCCTTCTTGCGCTTCTTGTACTACGGAAATGATTAGTGCATAAAAACACTTTTATGTGACATTTGTTTCCTACAAACCACTGGTCTTTAATTTGCAAGCTAAGTGCAATTATTTCTCTCTATGAATGTGTTCTGTTAAATACAACTCCAGGAGAAAACAAGGCTTTCATTTACAAGGATTTCATATGAAGGAATGAGGTCATTAAAATCTAAACAAAAAGGAAACTCTCCCCATAAATTGTGAAAAGAGGAGAAGGGAACTGCCAAATCAAAAAAAAAAAAAGTTCTCGTTTTCTATAAATGTGGTGTTTCAGTGGTGACTCAGCTGTTACTCTGATGTAAGCATGCATTCTTGCAGCTACATCCTTTTCCTATGGAACACTTTTGTTCTTTATACTCCTTCACAAAATATATAGGAAAACAATTTCCAATCATAAAAGAGACCAACAACGATACTCACATGTATTACCCTGAGAGCAGATATTCACTCACAAAGTCAGATTATCTTTCTGGCATGTTATTATCCTGATACCACTGTCCACTTCACTTAAGGAAACAAAAAAAATCCACTAGCCATAAAAATAAGCCATCTAACTAATAATTCCACTGCTCGGTCAGAGATACAGCTTCTTGGACATTTCACCACCAAATTTCTTATTCTTGCTTACATAAAGAAAATATCATTTTCTTACTCCTTCACTATGCCCATGTTCATGGTGCTGAGCAGCGGAAAGCAGCACTGAACATGAACATTTCACCCTGCTCCTCCAGGCACAGGAGCAGCAGGCAATGACTTTGGCTTGAAGAAAGACCAGCCAAGCTAGTGACAACAGTCACCTTCAGCCTTTTCAGTAGCTGGACCCTTCATGTCATGATGGTTTGCAGGGAAAGCTCCTCCAGACAGGCACCAGCACAGCAAGCCCAGCTATGTCTCACACACTCCTTTACTGCTCTCTCCCTTTGGCATTTCCCACCAAAACAACGATCAAGACAAACTGACAGAGACCATGGAGAGGAAGACTGCTTCTCAAAAGGATTCATTAAAGGTTGGCAGGAAGCTTCACTCAGTAACTTGGATTTCTACTATATATAAGCTTAACTTGTCCAGGATAAGGTTCACTCTTCTGTATTTCAAATAGATAACATTCATAAAAGTTTCATGCACTATTTATCACTTAAGTTAACAAGACAGAATACTAACTTCTGACCGAAGAAGTATTTACAGGAAATTAAACAGTATGGTCAGGATTGAAGTACAGGTACTGCATTGTATTTTAATAGTTACATTTTCATTGCTACTGTTAAAAACAGTGACTTAGCAAATTCAAAAGTCTGAGCACTACAACCTAAGGCAAGCTATCAGCTATCATACACACAGTGGCCTTCCAAAACCCTGTGTAATCTACCATTATTTCCCAAACAAGAGGAGGAGATCCACTGACAAGTGTTTATGATTAACACTTTACAGATTTTACAACAACATAAAGAAAAGAGCAAGACATGCAAGAGGACACAACATTTATTCTATATAAAATATTAAACAGTTGGCTCATTAGATAACTGCAAGTCACCCTTACTTGCCTTAGTACTGAAGTTCAAAACTCAAGGAAACAAATTACATAGGTACCATCTAATAGGACTCTTGAGTTTACTGCAAAGCTCTCATTATTCTTCTATTAAAAAAAAAGCTCATATTTTTCTGATAACTATCAACTGTGACTGCAGTCATTTAAATAGTAATTCTTCTATTCTTAATTTCATCAACTTTCAAAGTCACCTGGCTTTATTTATACAAAGTTCCCTCAATCCTGAAGCTTTTTCCTTATTTCAAGTACTTAAAATATCAAAGGAGATTAAGAGTCAACTTTGCAGTCATACCCTGGTTAATGATAAGCTTTTATTACTAGCCTCATCCCAGAAACTACACAGAATTTTTACTTACCCTCAAAGAAAGAAAAACAACCATCCCTCCACTTTTTCAGATTTAGTTTTAAATTCTAAACAAACACCTGTAAGATAATTTTCCTTCATTTTTTCAGAAGAAGGTCAGCTATACAGAACTGTGCAAACCAATATAGTGCCATAACTAAAAAAACGCTCTCACTTAGTACCTAGTTTTCGATTCAGGGAGTTAAATGAAAAACATAGCTTTTCTTAATTTATATATTCTAAAGAAAAAAAAAAAAGAAAAGAGCTGTCCTTGGTAACCTAAAAATTTCATATTAAATCTATACTGAATTTTCCATGTAGCTGCATTTGGTTTATTGTGTACTTGTACACTGTTCAACAGAGAAAAGGATAAAAGCCACGGACATAAGCAGCATCCCACATCTGTTAGCAGTAATATTCATAACACATAGAAGAAAGCACAAAACATTATAATTTCCTAGTTCAGGATTTAAGTAACAGTTTCTTCAATGACTTGACTGAAATACACATAAAGAGTACTGCAACTCTGAAAACAGACCAGCTTTCAAGTACATGCTCAGGATCAAGTGCTACAGCACAGGCTCTGACATACACATTATGAATTCAAATGTCAGCCTGCACCCAGTCTTGTGATGCACAATTTAGCCCATCAGTATGCTCAGAAACAAAGGTGAGCATGTACATGGTGTACAACTCACTGCAGCACATAACAAAGTTCAAGACCAATAGAATCCACAAATCTGTAAAACAATTTGAGTTTGGCAACTGTGCTAAATTAGTGCTGCTTTCAAAACAAGGCTATCACCCTTAAGATTATTCGGTACATTAAAAAAAAAAAAAAGCTGAGAATCCAGTCCCTTCATTCAATCTAATTGTTGTCACCATCTTCCAGGCAGCTCTAAACTGAATGGTGGTGGACAACTTAAATTACCAGAGATTGTTGACCGAGATTACCTAAAGATTATAAAGCTAGTGCTTTATAATTTCTAGCCTTAAACAAAGTTCTCAGTTAAACACACTTTGAAATTACTCAGACTAACTATGCCACAAAGAAAGGGCTCATCACTTTATGAAACAAAAACTTAGAGAATCACATCCCATCATCTGTCCCATTTTATGCATGAGCAAAGAACTGCATCGTCAAGATTACTGGAGTACCACAGACAACAGTTGCTGTTGCTCCTATTGCATCATTATTCATAAAAGATACTTCATCATAACAAAGCAATTCTAAAAACCAGAAGAAAAATTCAAGGGAAATACTCTGACACACAAAGACATTAAATGAAATGTTTCAATTGTTCCTGAGGAGAAAACATTGAAAAAGATGTTTGAATTAAAAAAAAAAAATTATCCTGTTACAGCCACAGAAACAAAGATTACAAGAGCAATGATACATAATTCCTATAGAAACTGCTCTGTGAGACAGGCTAGAGGGCTTAATCAATCAGTGTGAAAGAGCCAAACTTGCATGCCACTATTACCATTTATAAGGCCATTATTTTTCAATTCTATCCTAAAAAAAAAAGGCCATGCTAATGACACTTTCACACACTGTGCTTGAGAAAAAAGTTCCTATACTGATTGTACAGAAGTTCTGAAGGTTAGTACAGCTTTATAGTGGCAAAAAAATAAGAAATTTTTCTGGTTCTTTACCTAACACAAGCAAACATCTGCTTTAAAATAATGCTGTTATTCTTGTTAGTGTCTATATTATCAGGCAGGTAGATGACCATACAGAAGCAGGAACTGATATCCTTAAAGAGCATTAGACACTTAAAAAACATTACATGCAATACAAATTTATAGAGGATATTTTCTTTCAGTTTGGGTGTTGGACTGAGTTACACATATGGTAGCTAAGGGCTCTAGAGCAATCAGAAACTGGGTGTTATTGATCTTGGTGCTCACACAACCCCTTATTTATAGAAAAACACCATCTTTTCCCTCTTCCTTCTCCTGTAATCACCTTTTTCCTCATCTTTATCCTCTTCCATCATCAGGATCTCAAAAGAGCAACGATCATTTTGTTGGTTTTTAATCACAGGAATTAACTGTGAAAAAAGGAAGAAATGACAGCATCTTCTCAGGAAACATAACAAGAGCAATTATTTTTGAAAATGCGTGCCACTATGGCCTGAGTGTATCAGTTAGGGACAGTAAGCGAAATTACTTGGTTGGGAGGAATAGTAAAAGACTCAGGGAGAAAAAAATAATCAACCAGATATTTTTTGAGCCTCTGTACGAAAAGTTTTCCTTAAGTACAGAGGAGGTTCCTGCCATACATTGCTTCGTTTTCTGTGGAGAATACCACAAAACATATATTTGCAATAATATCTGTGAAGATAGTATCTTCAAAAAGCCTCTGACAAATTATCTGAAATGTTTACACTGACATTCTCAAAAGCAGACATCTCAGTAACATAACCAGAGCCTGCTTTGACATAGTCCCTGCAATAAAACAGATCCACTAGAAGACAGCCAGCTGTCATAACACAGCACTACAGCCAACAAGCCACTAATATGCTATCTGACCCTCTGGCACTGATAACAATTTTCACTTAAAACCAATGCTCAATAACGAGTTTAATCAAAAAAATCGGGTCACTGTCTCCAATGTAACAGACACTTGGAAGAAAAAATATTTCCTGAGAAATGACGGGTGTATTTTTCCCCTCCACTTGCCAACTGGATAATAAGTGTCTATACAGAAAAGCACCAGACAACACTACCTTCTGTACCATCTGCTTTGGGACATAAATTAATTTTGTCATGCTAATAGGCATATTTTTCCATTTGTTCCACCCGTCAGTTCTGTCACCGGAGCCTGACAACCTCCTCTGCACCACATGGGCAGACAATAACATAATGCTGTCAGTAAGATGGGTATAACCATCTTTATCCTAAATCATTCATGTCTTCGTTTCAGGCCTGTCCTTCTGAGAGGCTGAAAGGGGAACACTAACCACAAGTTGTTGCATTTCTTTTTTCTTCAAGTCTCTTTATTTTAGTGAAGCTGGTGGAAAAGGAAGGTAAGGTCTGCAAGTTTGCACTACGGTCTTTTATACCAATCTTCCTCAGGATGATTTCCTACAGCATTCTAAATCTCATCTCATAAGCATCTTTTCACAATGAAACTTGACATTATTTTCATATAGTTTGTATAGCAGATGAGCAGTAAGACAAGACACAGTTAAAAGACATATTATAATACGGGAAAGTTATCTTCTGTCTTGTCAGATTTCTGCCCTCAAGCACATGCTACAACTGAAGAAACAAACAAAAAAAAAACCCCACACTAGCAAAGAAAATATTCCATACACCTGTAGTACAGCAAATGTACACATTTGGTCCCTGGAGGGAAATAACATCAAACTGACCACCAGATCACTGACTATGAAAACTTTTAAGATACACCTGTTATACCCAGAGCAGTCATACCACATACCTTTCACTCATAGCTAACTCCAAAGCTAAGGTTCAATACTGCTCACAAATAGTGTTGAAGACTGCATGTGCTGAGGGACTTCAACACATGAGCCTGCTCTGCTTTTGATGAATCTACCGATTTGGGATGCTGAAATTGTGTGTCTTGTTGCTCAGAAGATGAGCAGGACCAGGCCACTTTCAGAACACAACAGAAGAGCACTAACACACTTTGTCCAGCACTTTGTTCTTTAATCAACTACCCACAAAATTCTATTTTTCAGATTAGCTTATTAAATATGGTAGAACATAGCGGAATAACATCTTTAAACCAGAGTGATGGTTACTTACCTGTAAGAAACATATTCCCAAATAAACAGGACGCCCATAACAAGCTAAACTATCAGACTCTTCCAGTCATACATTTCCACATTCTCAAATAGCACAGCTCTCTCAAAGGGATCATCCTGAGAGAAACCAATCACTACTCTCCTCACTCAGGATCAGGCTCAGTGCAGTCACCACAAAAACTCTACACTTTGCTACAGTACAGTCGAAATTTCTTTTGCATATTTTCCTGTTAGTCACAGGAAAAAGCTTTTAATCTCAAACACAATCTCAAGTACCATTGATGAGCCCACACTAAAAACCACAGTGAGGTTCCTCAGTGCAAGTCTTGCAGCCTCTTGCATGTACGCTTTGGAGTACAAAAGGGAGCATCTTTGCTCTGCAGGGCCTGAGCTACTTCTTGGGCAGTGACTTGGGCTCCACGCATCCCTCATTCAAGCATGTAGAGGTCAAAAGGGAGCATCTTTGCTCTGCAGGGCCTGAGCTACTTCTTGGGCAGTGACTTGGGCTCCACGCATCCCTCATTCAAGCATGTAGAGGTCCAAGGGGAATGACAGGGATGCTGATGGACCAGTGAGCTGCTCCTCAAGCAAATTCAGTAGACCACTTCTGCTTTCTATTGATAAGCCACTAAACTCAGACCTTCTCCTTCAGCCACTTCTCACTGCTCATAACACAACACCCTTGGTTCTTGCCAAACTCGGCTGAAACAGTAGACTAAAAAATGTTTAGAGCACAGAAATACAAATCACATCATTTGTACCTCCTTGTTTCTCAGGAGACCAATCTAAAATGAGATAAATATTAACAGTCACTGATCCTCCTAAACTGGACGAGAGCACAAAAGCTCCTAAAACAGCCTTTTCCTGCTGCAGTTTGCTGACTAACAGAGAATAGGAGGCCACCTAAATCCTTACAGATCACAGCCCAGAGCTGACAAACATCAACTGCTTTCAATCCCCAGATTTAAAAGACCAGGATTACAGCTTTTCAACTCTAAGGTGACATTAGAGAATGAGGTTGCACCTTGACACAGACATGGGAATGGCATCAAAAAATACCATTACACGACATCTCCCCTCTTAAAAAAGAAAAAACAAAAAAACACAAAGAATCAGAATTTCTATGAATGGATCTTCTGAATAACCCTGCACACAATACATTTCTGTACTATATTGCACCCAAACAGCAATATTCGACGACAAATATTTTAACACTGGGCAACACAAGGTTCCAAAAACCGGAGTAACACCGGTTACTTTCTCTTAACAGCTCCTTTAAGTCTAGGATGGGGACATACCGCTACCTTCCGACACCTCTAACCGAGAGATCTTGAATAGCTCCCACAGACCCGCCAAGAGCGCCTGGGGAAAGCTGACGAAGCCTAAGCCAGAGAAGATGATCTCCAGCCAGGGCTCGGCGATGAGAAGTTCTCATGGCTCTGGTCGACTCCCCTCTTGAGGACAGCTCTCACCCACCCGCTCCAAACACCAACACGGATGGGTTGTAAGGCTGAGCAGCCAACTGCCCGCGGCTCCCCGCGCTGCCCCGAGGACCGGCCGCCACCGCCAGCCGCTTCTCCTGAAGGAGCCTCCCTTCCGCGGCCCCGCTCGCCGCCCGCCCCGGGCTCTCCCGCGGCCGCTGGACAGAGGAGAAAGCCGGAGGAGAGCCCACCACCCACTCACCCAGTAGCGCCCGGAGGTGCTTGAGGCGGGTGAGTACGTCCCGCTTAGGGTCCAGCGCCTTCTGGGTGGATTTCCTGACATCGGCGTGGCCCTTCCTGGAGAACATCCCGGCTCGGGGAGGGGGGCGAGCGGCGGCTGAGGGGAAGCAGTACCCCCAGCGGGTGCGGGCCGCTGTTGTCCGCAGGAAGAGCTGAGGGCCGGGCAGGTGCGGGGGGACGAACAGGGAAGGAACAAGGGAAAGGAGAGAACTGTCCCCACCGAGCTACCAAACTACCCTCGCCACCCTCCGCCGCCGCAGGGGTGGGCGTGCCAACCTAGACCCGGCCGGCCCCGCCGCCGGCTCACCGCCCCACGCCTGGCCGCTGCACCGCGCAGCCGCACCGTCCGTGTTTCCTCACCCTCCCCCCCGCGGGAAGACTACAGCCCCCGGCGTGCCTGGCGGCGGGCGCGAGGCGTGCCGGGAGCGAGAGGTGTCGTCGCCTTTGATGTCACCCCGGCGTCGCCCTGACATCACGCCCGTGCGGTGTCTGGGCTGAACGCTGTGTGGGACACTTGGTCCCGCGCGTGGGGCTGGGGACAGCGACGGGTTCCCGGCAGGCAGGGCGGGGTCAGGAGAGCTGCGTCAGCGCCCGCGGCGGGGTGAGGCGAGGGTGAGGTAGACTGACCACAGTAGAGGTTATTTACAGAGAAAACCTTCAGGTTTCGAATAACCGTTTGTACTGTAAAAGTCATAGAGTGGGTTAAGTTGGGTGGGACATCAAAGATCATCTAGTTCCAGACACCTCCCACTATACTAGATTGCTCAAAGCCTGCCCTTGAACAGCTCCAGGAATGGGGTGTCCACTGCTTCTCTGGACAACCTGTGCCAGCGTCTCACCGCCCTCACAATAAAAAATTTCTTGCTGATATCCAATGGAAACCTACCCTCTTCCAGTCTGAGTCCACCACCCCTTGTTCTATTGCACCACGCACAATAAAGGTCCCTCCTCACCATTCTTGTAGCACAGAATCACAGAGTGTCAAGGATTGGAAGGGACCTCAAGAGATCATTCTAGTCCAATCCCCTTGCCAGAGCAGGAACATCTAGACCAAGTAACACAGGAAGGTGTCCAGACAGGTTTTGAATGTCTCCAGAGAAGGAGACTCCACAACCTCTCTAGGCAACCTGTTCCAGTGTTCTATCACCATCACTGTGAAAAAGTTTTTTTCTTATATTTCTGTGGAACCTCCTGTGTTTCAGCTTGCACCTGTTGCTCCTTGTCCTATTACTGGATGTCACTGAGAAGAGCCTGGCTCCATCCTCCTGACACTCACCTTTTACATATTTATAAACGTTAATTAGGTCAACCCTCAGTCTCCTCCAAGTGAAGAGACCCAGCTCCCTCAGCCTTTCTTCATAAGGGAGATTCTCCAATCGTCTTCATGGCTCTATGAAGGCCCTCTTCAGATACTGGTAGGCCGCTATGAGGTCTCCCCAGAGCCTTCTCTAGGCTGAACAGCCCCAGTTCTCTCAGCCTGCCCTCTTAGAAGAGATGCTTTAGCACTCTGATCATCTTCATGACCAGCTCCAACAGGTCAAATGTATAAATAATACATGCTGGCTTCACTCCCATGATATACAGGAAAAGCAGAAGACTGAACAGGTTCATAGTTCCTCAGCATTCTTCAACAAAATCAGGATTTTCCCCAGAATTACAAGCCAGTGTGGTGTCAGTGAAAGGCCTAAGATCTTATTGGTAAAAAATCCTGGGTAAGAAATTTAATTTTAGTAAGTTCTAAGACAGGATGAGGTACCCAAAATGAAAACAATATGTTTCAGATAAATGAATTGCCTTTGTATCTTCATTTCTAACTAAATTATTTAAGTGTCATGCACTTATAGAAAGCATTTTTCAGCTTGTGAATCATTGTAAAAAAACCCCCAAATGTCACAAGATTAACTATTGTTAGGACCGGAAAATAATTCACTGCGACATCTTGCTTCCTTTGAGATCTCTCAGGGATAATTTCTTCCACAAAGGCCTGGATTCACCAAAGCAACTTGTCAACAAACCTTAAGCAGACACCACTAGCAAAAGGACCAGCCCCACCTTCCTCCCTGCTGTTAAACCGTCAGCCCTGGGATGGCCACATGCCAAGTGAGGGCAAGGATTTGGTCTGGGTGAAAGTGAACCTGGCAAAATAAGGAAGCAAGCAGGGGCTGTTGTCAGTGCTTGTGGGTGCTGCTGGCTGCACAACACGGTCATGTCCAGGGCACAGCTTTTAGAAGCACCGCTGGGTTCTGTCTCCAGAGAGCAAAGACTGCTTATGTCTCATAATGCTACCCTGTAAAGTCACCAAACTCCAGCTGCTCTTTAAAAACTGGTTTCCTAGAGTCATAGGAAGAGGAATAGTATTGACATGCAGCTTTAAAAAAAAAAGAAATAATAATAAGAAAGAAGGTAAAAAACAACTTTAATCCTTTTTCTTATACAAAACAGTTTGAATTCATGACCTTGGAATCAGACACAGAGAATGGTTGCTTAAAACACTATTGTTCTGAAGCATATTCCAGGCTTATAGTAATTCATATTGCATATTCTTCCCATAACACTATTACACGTCTCATGCTCGAAAAGTTATAAATCTTCAATGTTTGCCTAAAATTTTTGTTCATGTGTTGCAGATTGAATATCTTTAGCTTCTTGAGAAAAGCAAATTGGTTCATTCCAGCTTTTCCCTTTCATTACCACAAATCAATATATGCAGTTGGCAGAGGAGGTACATGGCTAAAATCTTGGCTTGATCTTTTCTTTTTTCTCTTTTTTTTACCATTTTAATTTACTTAGGAAAAAAAAATCTTTCCGTTTGTCTCTTCTGGCAATTTCTGATGGTTCTGTGTTTTTGTCACTTTCTCCTTTGTTAAAAAAAATCATCATTATTACAGGAAGAGCAATTGCAATTATATAGCTGCTCCACATTCTAATAACTTCTGTGATAACTAAGAAACCATTTTGGTGATTAGGACCTAACTGCATAGCTGCAGGTACTCAGTGTCTTCAAGTTTGCAAGAAATTCTTCTCATTAAAAGCTCCACAGAATATAGAATTCACTATTGAATTGAAGTGCTTATCTCCCTTTTACGTCCTGGAAAATGAGGTCACATGAAAAGCTCAGTGAGTCAGCAACATTTAACATCAATGTGATTAGAGTTGTTTGGGTTTTGGGTCCACTTCAATTACAGAATTGTAGTTACTTCATCTCTGGTTTTGTGCATCAGTGAGCTGGAGAGATAATAAAGTGCCGCTGATGGTCTGTGGAGATGGCAGGGAGCTAATTCACTGTGAAGCAAGACAATCATATCTGGAGGATGGAAGATTGACACTAGTGAGCAAACATTTTGTCATACTCAGTTGCAAGGAATCAAGGAGGGGAGGGTAGAAGTCCACCTTCTTGCTTCCAGCAGTACTGAAAAGCATAGTACAGAACATGTGGACCAAATTCAACCCTGCTGATTTTACAGTTAGTGTGTTAATGTGCTTTCTACTTAAATGAGGACTAAACGTAACCTCTGTATTACTAGAGCCTCTTCTGAAACTAGAAATAAGCAAGCTGGTAAAGGAACAAACATTGACATAATTCAGTGGCTTCCTGTGAGAAGGGGTTCTCGCCACTTGGCTGTGATGAGGAAAACTTCAGAGGTCCCATAAATTGAGATGTTTCCACACTTTGCTTCTAAAAGTTTCTTTTCCTAGTTTTCAGAATGTATATTTGAAAACTGAACTTATCCTAAAGATTTCTGACAACGTTACTGTTTATTTTAAAATTTTTTTTGTGTTAGCTAGTACCACACTGAATGAGAAACCATGGATGTTCTAACTTGCATTTTATTCTATATGTCATGTCATATAATATGAGACAATATTTTATTCTACATAGAAATGTGTCACCATACATCAGCTAATTTTAATCATGTAAAACTCTTTTGTGTTTTATGAGGAAAAAGGAGTCAGTGTAACAGTAAGGTGAAGAAACATTTTAAGAGTTTCTCCTTTCAGTAAACAAATACATCTGAATGAATGTATAGCAATTCCAAATTATGTTTAGCTGACTTTTCACCTATTAGGTAAAACATCACAAAATATTTCAAATTACTCATTTATGAGATGAGGTGGCATAATGCAAATCAGAAAGCCCAGTAAACTTGGCAGCAGTGATTTCAGCCAGTATAGGGGAACTGCTTGTAAAATCCTGCTACTTGTGTTTTTTGACAATATGGCAGTTGCAGTAGCCCAGAATGTCCGATGATACATTTCTGAAAGTTGATGCTTAAGGTGGAGTAATTTCCTGAAAGAGATTTGGTCATTCAGCTTTCAGGATCTGAGATAAAATCTATATAAAACAGTTGTTTAAGGGAACAAATCACTAATCACTTATCACAGAGCTGATTTTTGAAAGGTCATAGTGTGATGTGACATCCTAAGTGAGCTTAACATCCAAACCTAAGCGTGGGAGTGGTGTAAATGAATTCAGCATCTATTTAGATTAATCACTCCCTTGTACAGGAATCTGCTGGTTTAGCTGTGTGTTTGTTCGGACAGTAGAGTGGGCAGACCCACACTCCTTCTGGCTCCAGTGGTGGAAAACCAGTATGATATCTGTATGGGGAGATTTCTGGGATGTTGTAGCACAGTCAGGACCACACAGTGAAAAGAGAAAATTATGACCTTGAGAATAATGTCACTGCAATGCCTGCCCTGAGGAGGAAAGCCAGCCGAACAGGCAGAACCCCCCTCAGCTGCATGTGGTCTTCTTGAGCTATTAAAGATGTGACTGTTTCAGGCACCCCTTGCATATAAGCAGTACAGGTAAAGGGCAGACATTTCCAGTCTAAAATAAAAAAGCTTAAATTATTAATATGCATTTGTGCTACCAGAAGGCATGCTATGCCTGAACTGCACCGCTTTTCCAGGGTATAATGGAGGGAGGCCAAGAGTGATGGCTCCGCAGCAGGCATAGCCCCTGCTACTTCTTGCAGCCAGTCCCAGCCACTGATGTTCAGTGCCTGCCTTTGCCACTTCTGGGATACTGAGGAATGCAAAGGTCAGGGGAGAAAGAGTGAAGTACACCATACAGGTCTTTGGTCATATTTTCTACACTTCCTTCTGGTCTCCCTGCTTCCAGGTGCAGACTGTTGGCTAATGTATGCTTATGAAGCAGCAGCAGGACACATCCTTGATGCATTTTGTGCCAAAGCAAGTCTGTAGGGCAGAAATCACATGAAAGGGAGAATGCTGAGCTGTGCTGTCCCTGGAGAGCTTCGCCCTGGACAGGAAGAGGCTTCCTGAAATGCTCCGATACACAAAATCTGAAGGTCTACTGCTGTGCCCTCTGAGGGCAAGTGTATGTTTTCCCACACTCTTGTGCATGCATCCACTTGCTTGCACCTCTTCCCAGTGTCAGTTGTGCCCAAGGCCAGAGCACCATCCAAAGGACATAGGAAAAGCTCAGTTAAGTCTCAAGCCTGAACAGAGCCAGGGGTCTGTGCAAGGAAACCTCTCCTGCCCTGGGGCTATCTGTTTCCTGCTGACAGAGCTTGACCTCGCTGGAGACCCCGGCAGCACCTCTTACAGTCCTACAGACCACTCCAAGGCAGCAGGCTCTGGCCTGGTTCTGGCTTCTGGAAGCCACAACCTTCCAGTCCTTGTGCCTTACACACTCAGCTTGCAACAGCTGGCTGACCCAAGACCTGAAGATACAAGCGCACATCTCGCATTGACCTTATTAATTGGGTTTTTTTTCTAATGTTTTGTGTGAGAATACAACAGTCACCTGGAGTGAAGGCTGTTATCTTGAAGACATAATTTCTAAATTTCCTATCAGACAGAGAGCACAAATTGTGTTGTGATGGTGACTTACCCATAGAGAGTATCAAAATGTATCTAACAGAATCATGATCAAAGTAATAAAAACACAGACTGTGTTCCTCATTTGCTTTGAACTTTTGAATTAGGTGGACCAGGAGAAGCAGTTGGCCTGCATTTCTGTGCTTTTATTGCACTAAGCTACTCAGCCACGGTAGAGTGGAATATCTCTGTCCTGGTTTTGTACCTGCTGTAAGCAAGGGTGGACAGTGCTAAGAAATTCTGCCTCTCTCTGCAGACTGTGTGGAAAGGTGAAACCTGCCACTACAGCTGTAAATACGGCCACTGGAATTGTCCTGGATTTGATGAACAGGCAAGGTTACTTTTCCTGTTGAGTCTGAAATTTTAATGACAGAGATTAAGTTACGGAACTTCTCTGCTCACTTGTGTCAATATAACACTTTATAATGAGACCAGAAAAAAGCGTAGGGGAAAAGTAAATAAAAGGGACTTGCCTCCTAAGTAATGTACAGGTGAGATAACAATTTCCTTAGTGTAGGATTGCCAGTACTGATTATTTTTCGTTCAAACTAATGCTTCAACTTCTTTTCAGAGAGTTATCCATGAAGGCATGTATTTGAATTTGAATGTATTTGAATCAACTCAGTTGATGCTTCCCCACTTAGGTAAAAAGTATAGTGGCTTGGCAGAGCGTTGGTACCGTTGGTACTGTACTAGCGTGCTGCATATGGAAATGAGACTCCTTTCTCTCAGTCTTGATATGACTAAGTGTGTCTAGAAGGTTTTTTCATCTGCCTGTAGGTTTGATGGGTTTACTTTCCTGACAGTGCTCTAGAGTATGCAGGCATGGATCCCTGCACCCACAAAGCAGTTCTTTAGACTCAAAGCCAAATAGTTAGTAATTTCCCATATACATCTGACTTTTCCTAAGTCTGGTTCCTGCAAACTGCTTTCCATGGATCAGCTTTTGCAAGAGCTAAAGAGTTTTGCTGGCTTTTTGAAGGCAAAGGCACCTTGTCTGCTTACACTGGCTGAGGATCTCCCTCACTGACTCTCATCCAGGTGTCTTACTGTCCCTCTGCCTGTTGCAGATGAATTAATGAATGACAAGTGTCCCAGGGGCTGGCAACGCAAAAAAGCTCCAGAGAGGTGTGTCCAGCTTATCTGGCAGATGGAGAAGAAAGTTCAAAGTTGTGTGGTGTCTCTGAAGGACATCTCATGAAGAAGCATGTTGACTTCATTCATGAGCATACTACTAGCCACAGGCTTCTCAGAAAACAGTTAATTATTTAGCATGAGTTACTTATTTAGTCCTTACTTTGTATGAGTTGAATATTTACTTTGGGAGAAGCAGATTCAGCTCTTTGGTGCACAGAAGTTCTGCCTCCTCTGGGGAATTTAGTTCTGATTAAACTGAAAGTGGTATGTGCCAGGTCTAGGTTAGTACATAGACTGGGGACTAGCAGAAGGCTACAACTGTTCATGAAGACCTTCAGTCATGGGATCAGCATGGGTTGTCTGCTATATCTGGCCATTTGCAACAGATATAAATACAGTAGAGGAATCAAATGCCAGATGCAGATAGCTGAGCATAAGGTTATGGAATTTTCCATGGTTAGAGAACCAGGCATGAGCCTCTGCATGCCACAACAGAGGCACAAGCTTTGGGGATCAACATGGCAGGGTCAGTGGCCCTTCAGAGAGATGGCAGGATCTCACCTTGGTCTCTGTTTTGAGCACAACTTCCAGTAGGCTGCAGGAGGGAAAACAGCAGATGGTAGTGTGGAAATAAACTATGTGTGAGGCTGGAAGCAGGAACGTCCCTAAGATGTCCCTAAGAGCAGAAGTTGGGATCTTGCTTTTGGGAAGTTCCTAACCCGAGAAATGTGGCAGTGAAATGGAATAGAGCTCCTGGGTGCTGGCTATTTATGACAAATCTGATGGAAAGTTTCTAGCTACTGCAGCATGTGAGGCATTAAAATGGCATTCATATAGTAAAAATGATAGACTGGGAAAAAACATGTCAAAAAAATATGTCAGATTTCTTTCTGCCAGAATTTCAAATGACCTGTATAAAGGGAAAGAGAATTTATGTCTATGGATGGAAAGAAATCCAAAATAGGAACATGGATTGCATGTCCCTTGATGCCTTCCAAAAGGAAATGGCACAGAGAATGAGAAAATTTCAGGCAGTAAAAATATCAACCTACTAAGGGGAGATCAAACTACACTTGGAAAAGGTTAAACTGCACACTGAGGTTTATGGCAAGTCATGAAAGCCCATAACCTACTGCCCTGGCCAAGATCTTTCCTAGAAGAGGTATTACAACTCAACTTGCAACCAGACTAAGAAAGCAGAGATGGCTTACACCACAAAAGCAGGAAAATCCCTACTCTGCTTCCTTGCTTCATGTGCCCTTGTACAGAGATAAAGTGCTGCTTGTCTCAACTGCACTAAATCTGAGATAAGTGTTGTTTACTTCACCCCTCTCCAAGAGGAAAGGTCATTCATGGTCTCAGTAGAACTCCAGCAATTTCCTCCTGGCAGCATTCACCTCTGCCTGCCCGGCATCAGAGGAGGTCCCGGGAGTCCCTGTTCCCCTCCTTTGGCAGCCTTGCTGCATCCTGGCTTTCAGGGATATGTCTTAACTCTCTCCCTGCCAGCCTTGGCCCCTCTTCCTTGGAGCTGATTCTGAAAAGACAGGCAGAATATGTCAGTGGTACAGTCTTAAATAGCAGTGAGATGCTAACTTACAGAGTACTCCTGAACAGAGGGCAAAAAGTAAAGGTCCTTTTTAGTACAAGTTACAAATAAAGCGCCCGTATGAAAAAAGAGTCCTCTTTTTCCCCCTGTCCTCTGCTCTGCCTTCTTGATTCAGGTTTTATTATGCCATACAAATATATAAGCTCACTTTTTTTGACTCAACAGTATGTTCATATTTTCATTTTACTCTCATCTTGCGCTTGCTCTTATCTCTCTGAGGAACAATAAATGAGGAAGGAAACAGTTGACAGGGATCACCCTTGAGCTGAGCTTTGTTAACATCAAGAATGGCCATGCCAATTGTCTTAACCCTTAGTGCAGTATGTACTGACATTATCTGATGGCTTGTGTAATATGTTAAACTGTCCTTATGAAAGTAAGATCTCAAATTCTCTTGTAAATAAGAAAGAGAACAAAAAACACCTTCAAATGAAATCAGAAACACACAAAGCAACCACTGGCAACTAATGATATACAGATTCTTCCTTCTTTTCTTCCTCTCCAAATAAATTACTGTGGAAAGCAGTGCAGTAATTATAGCCTTCAGAAACGGCTCAGGTTTTCCTCCATGGACAAGCATGACAAAAAATAATAAAAAATAATTTTTACCAACACAGCTGGTGTTCAGATGAAATTATGTGGTTAGCTTTGAAACTATATTAAAAGAGAAATTTTAATTAACCTGTACCACTGAGCCAGAAGATAATATCTGATGCATATAACAGACATGCAGACAAAATAAGATAAAATAATTTTTTGCAATTAGATATATGCATTACAGACAATGTTGTAATTAAAAAGTACTTAATGTCACAGGAGGTCCTTTAATTTCAAAATAATTTGTAGAAGGACCATGGAAACAATGTTATTACTATCCATCCCTCTGAGAAAAAAATCTCAAAATTTATAAAGATCCCAAAGCATTTCTGGTTTTGGAGCATCTGCAAGTACTCATATCGAGTGCTACTGGTTACCAGTGTGCATGCAGGCCATCCATTTCTTGTTGTGCTTCTTTTCTGTGGTCCTCTGGCAGGAGACAACCAGTCAGTGACATCCCTGTGCTTCTGTATGGCTGGGAGTAGGGTGCACCTCCAGATGTGATCATATTTCTGTGCAGGTCAGAAGGAAGGAGAGGTGCCATGAGTCTTTGTACCATTCTTCTGCTGAGAAAACAGATCTCTCTTTCTTTTATTTGATCATTAGCTGCAGCAAAACTGAATGATTACATTTACTGAGGCGGATTCTTGTCCCTACTGTAGCCCTTCCAAGGTAGTCATACTATGAAAAGGGGCCAAAACCAAGGAAAAAAATATATTTACACTTTCTGGAAGGGCTCCTTGTCACTTTTACATCTCTTGAAGAATTAGCAGAGTGAGGGTGAAATAAGCAGTCTAGGAGATCCATGGGTTTTAATGTGGCAGAGCTCAGCCGCCAAGAGCTGTGTTCATAGAATCAAACTGTCCAATACAGCCATAGGAACATAAACGTAGTCCCTTGCAATAGACCTGGCAAACATGGTGAATCCTCAGGGAATTTTGGCCAGGTGTTAGTGCTGTTCCTCTGCCTCAGGACACAGACACTGCTGATACACCATTAGATAACCTCTCAGCCTATGTATTTGCCCATCTGAGAAAAACAGTGCCAATGCATCTCTAACTAGGCAGGGATAATGGCTTCTTGGTCTAGACTAATTGACAGTTGTCAATAAGGGAAAATCTTGTTTTACTCAAATGATGCCAAAACATTAATTCCAAGATTATACAAAGATGCCATTCTGCCACCTTGCATACTGCTCTGTTGAAATTTGCTTTTTAATGAGTCGAGCCAACTCTTGGAGGCTCTTTGGGGCCCCATACCCCCAGGCAGCAGGGGAGACCCTCTGCACCAGTTCACCCTCTGTTCTCCCCAGCAGCAGGCATGGTCCTGGACACTGAATGCTCTGGCTGGAAAGCTGACCCTCTACAAAAGAAGTGTATTGTTGGGAAGAGCTGAGTGCCTGTGGTGATACCAAACATCTAACCATTGCTTTAGGAATATCCTATGCCTCAGCTTCTGCTGGCAGCCAGTATCTCACATTAAACAACCTCAAGGTGCCAAGGTTGGTTCCTGGTGCCAGATGCTCACTCTGGGGCTTGACCTTATTGGTGCTAATGCAGGTTTTGGCAAACTTCTCCATCTGATTAATATTTCTCTGTTCAGAGCCATTGCACTGTAATTGTGGAGGCTGTGTTGCTGCTTCTGAGGAAGAGCTTTTCTCATTGCTACTTTCTGGATTTGTGCCTCTGCACTTGTAAAATTCCTCTTGAAGTTGATGGAGATTTTGCCTGAGTGAAAGAACCCAAGCTCATTACAGGGTATGACTTATTCTAGAGATGATCTCTGAAAAGGAGAGTAGCAGTCAACTGTAATAAAGTTAAGGTTTCTTCATGAAAACACTTATTTCTTCAAATCATAAATAACAAGTAAAATTGCTGCAAAATGTATTAAACTGAGGGAATGGCTTGAAGGGAAAATAAACCCCCTAACATATCATCATCTGCTTCTTTATCTCCCTTAAGCTTCTCCACTTGCCCATTTTCGAAAGAAAAAAGAGAATGTGCCAAAGCTGCTTTGGGATTTGAATGAAAAATAATGAGAATTCATTGCTAATTAGGGCTCCAATTAAAAAAAATGGTCTTTGCAGGGACACTATTAATGAACTTGCAAATTGCAGCTGCAGACTTGCATCCCTATAAACATTCCCCTTCTTTGATTCCATTTGTGTGTGCAGAATTGGTGAAGAAAGGCTGATGGCATGTACACCAGAATGGCAGTCATCCTTTGGAGACCAGCAATCCCTGCCATTGCTGGCTGCTTTGTGGTCACCTTAGGGGCACAAGTGGCATATCAGGGCTTATGGTATGCCATTGCAGAAGTGGATGCAGAAGGCAGGAGTGTTCCACCAGCCCCGTGCCCATTTGTTCACTCAGAGCAGTCATTCTCTGGCAAGCAGGGACAGTAAGCTGAGTCTAAACAAAGAGAAAAGGAAGCACGGGGGAGTTGGGAGGATGCAATGGAGATGTCAGATATTCACCATCCTGAGCTGGGTCTGGGGCTGTCCTTGCCCATCTCAGTGCACCCTGGGAGGTTTGCCCTTCCCACCAGTACCTCTCCATCATTGCACTCTAGGACCACTGCTGGAGAAATGCAGTGAAACTTCCATGGTCGTCTCTCCTTGTGGACTGGAGATGGTGTCACAGTACCAACAGCATTTCAGAAATGGGAAATGGCAATAGTTAATATGGGGAAATGCTGAACACTAAGCTTAAGGTTAGCTGAACAGCATTTATCTCACAAAATATGTGGCTTTATAAGAAAGAAAATAATTCATCATGCAATTTTGGCCAGTCTTAAATCTAGTTAGAAAACTATTTATTCATGTCATGTACTGCTGTGAGTGGCAGACAATCACTGGTACTTCAGGGTGAGCATTGATGTGCGACTGCAGAACTGCTCATGACATCAAGCAGCCAAGTCTATATAAATCTGCACCTTTATACACTCTAAGGGGCATTTTAATTCAGCTAAATGCTTATCACAGCCTTCCTCCATAGTACTCCATGGTTTCCAACACACTAGCTGTGTGGGATGTGCTCTAGCTTCCAGATTGGGAAGAAGCTTGCATGGAAGTAAAAGAGAATATAAATGTGCTGGGGGAAAAAATTGCATTCTTTTGGTGCAAAAGGTGATTCAGGCTGGGGTGCAGGTACCCAGGCAGACTGATGCAGCTGAAACAAAGCCCTCCTCACATGATCATCCCTCCATCTTTCTCAGCTAGCCAACATTTTCCAGGAGGTACACCTGCAGGGTATTTTGTGCCAACACTGTTTCCCCCTTCCCATTGCAAGAGGGCTTTTTTTCCATAGAGAACAGTTAAGAAACCATGGGAAGGCAATTAACAGGGAGTTTGCAACAATCTCAAAACTTGAACAGAGGTTGGAGATGGCAAAACATGGTCAAAATTCATGTTAACAGTACACGTTTTCCTATGAACTAATAATGAAACAGAAACCCACACAGTGGTTGATGTTGGCAGGCACCCCATCGCCTAATCCAAACCCTGCCCAAACAGGGCCACTCAGAACAGGTTGCTCAGAACTATTCCTGGTTGGCTTTTGACTATGTCCAAGGATTGAAACTGTGCAGCCTGTTCAGAAAACTTGGACCAGTTCTAACACTTAACTGGAATTTCCTGTACTTTGGTTTGTGTATTTTCCTCTTTCCCACAGTTCAAAGAAAAATCTGCGGTGTTAGAAAGAAGGGTAATGTGAAAAACTTCTTCCAAAATCAAATGCAGTTAGGGGAATAAATAGCAGTTGAGACTTGGTTGGTAATTCCTCTCCCCGTGCATCAACCAGGTTTCTTCCCTTTAGAAGATCTGGGGTATACCCTAGGGGGCTGCACTTGAAGGGAGGTGCAGAGACCTGAAGTGTGGACTGGCCAGGAGGCATAGGAGTGGGCTGGGAAGTGCAGGCCCTGAAATAAAAGGGATTTAGGTTGCCTGGGGCAAGATGAGAAACCATCTGCTCCTGCATTGGGCTCTTGTGCCTGGGGGTCTGTGGATGCAGTTTTGCATGGGCCTGTGCTGCACTGTTACAGTTATTCGGAGTGTATGGTTGTCTCCAGCTCTCACACACTCAGGTTTTGGATATGCTGAGAGGTAAAGGCTTAAGGGGTCTGTGGTGCCAAAATCCTGCATGTCCTACTCCCATCTGGGGCCCTGGGCTTAGACCCAGGGGTTGCCATGCAGTCCTGGGCATGAATAGAGGGTTCTTAGGGTTGCTGAAAGACACACTGAGAGAGCTGGTGTTGTTTAGCCAGGGGAAAAGAAGGCTCCAGAGGCACCTTATATCAGCATTCCAGTACCTAAAGAAGGCCTACAGGAAAGGCAGGGACAAATGTCTTAGCAGGACCTGTTGCAACAGGATGAGGGATGGTGGCTTTAAAATAAAAGACTACATGCAGAAAGAATGTTTTTTACAAAGAAGGTGGTGAAACATTGGAACAGGTTGCCTGGAGAGGTGATAGATGCCCCTGGGAACGTTCAGGGTCAGGGTGGACAAGGCTCTGAGCAACTTGGTGTAGTTGAGGATGTCCTTGTTCATTGTAGGGGGAGTTGGACTAGATGACCTTTAAAGGTCCCTTCCAACCCAAACTAATCTATGATTCTATGTGCTGAACTCATACAGGAACCTGGTGCAAAGTGAAAAGACAGCTGATGGGAGGCATCTCTTTTGGAGGAGTTGCTGTGCTCCAGTCCTTTTCCTGAAGTACTTTGCTGCGACCCCACTACAACCACCTCTTTTGTTTGGTTACACTATCTACCTGTGTTGAAGTTTTTCAGTGGAATTACTGATTTTGGTCTAGAACCCCATGTCTGGGGCCTTAATTCACACTCCACCCCACTGATGTACCATATCCAGAGCAGTAGGGATGAAATGCAACATAAATATTATGGATGCAGGAGGAAGGGAAAAACTACATCCTTGTTATGGACCTTGAGATTAATTTTGTCCATTTCATACTGATGTAGATACTTTGTTTCCAGTAGTGTCTCACAGCTGATAACGTACATAATGGAGCCATTCAGGGACTTCTCCAAACATGAACTTTTCCAACATATAAAAATGTAACTAAAATTTTCAAAGACTGAATACTCATTTGCCAATTGAAAGAGAAAATGGAGAGAAGAAAAACAGGCTCACAGAGTTATAAGTCTTAACAGAAAATCGATGGAAAAGTACTTGTACATTTAGAATTATGTTGACATTTCTGAAATAAGAGATGTGTCATTTTATCTAAATTATACCAAACCTCTTCAAGATAATGTGCCGTGTAATAGCTACAGTTTTGGACACTATTGCATTTTCAATTTTCAATTCTTATCCACAACTTTAGTTCAGTGTTCAAAAAATCATGTTCAAAAAACTATTAGCACATGCTTCCTAGCTACACCTATGAGGACTGGCTGAGAGAGTTGGGGCTGTTCAGCCTGGAGAAGATATGTATGCAGAGAGACCTCATAGTGGCCTACCAGTACTTGAAGGAAACTTACAGGAAAGCTGGGGAGGGACTGTTTGCAAGGGCAGGTAGCAATAGGAGATGAGGGGCAAAGGTTTTAAACTAGAGCAGGGTAGCTGTAGATTATACATCAGGAAGAGTTCTTCACAATGAGGGCAGTGAGACATTGGAACAAATTGCTCAGAGAGGTGGTGGAGGTCCTATCCCTGGAGACATTCAACGCCAAGCTTGATGAGACTTAGCAACCTGATCTAGTGCAAGATAACCCTGCTTACTGCTGGAAGGTTGAGGAGCTAGAATGACCAAATTCAACTGATTCTATGAAAGATGTATTTTAGGGCAAAAGATTACATTTCTACCTTCCCCCTCTATTATTTTTCTGTGTTGCATAAAGAGATCACAGTGGTCTGTAAAGCCCAGAGAGAAAGGAGATACGGGAGCATTGCTGGCACTGATATGGTTTGGGGGCTCCATTTAAGCTTAGGGCCGGCATTGTTCCCCTTTCCTTTGCTTGAGCTGTGTTGAGGATGCTTCTGTTCTTGTTTCTGCTTCTGGATGTCCTGGTTTGTTTGTTCTTTTATCTGGCTGAATCTCAGACAAATGCTGCAGGTAATTCTTCTCTTGGTTCTTAAGCAGTATCTTCTGGTTGCTTCTTCTTGACCTGTTCCCTGACCTTAGCTGGTCCCTGGACCTGCCTGGAGAGGAGTAGGTGCTCCCTGTCTCCTCTCTCGTGCATTCTTAGTGTGTGTACTTGCAAACAACACCTTGTTCTTTGGACACACTAGTTCCTGTGGAGTGGGGGTATCCCACTTAACCTGCAAGCTTAGTGTGAGCCACATATTCCTCCTGCTATGGACTGGCTGGTGAGGCTGGGAGGAGGTAGGATCTCCAGACCTGATGAGTGCTGGAGTAACTCCCCTGCTGCTCCATGCTACTGTAGCACCCTTTTAGAATGCAAAGGCTGGTGCTCTGAAGGGTGCTGAAACAGCATGGAGCAGCAGAGAAGTTTAGGCTGACAGGAGAAGGCCCTCCAGAGCTCCTCAGGAGCCTCTTAGAGGAAGTGTTTTGATGTTTAGAAGGTCCTCAGTATGTACATTTTTACCTTCCCTATCCAAATTGTTCCTGCTGGCTGTGAGCTCTTTTGTCTGGCTTGTGCTGAGGAGTCTGGGCTCATGTTACAGAAGTGTTTCCCTTCCCTTTTGGCAGCTGAAAATGTATAAATCCATCAGTGGTGATGCTGCTGGCACGGTCTTGTCTTTATCTGTAAATAGAGAACTGTGGACTCTGATGAGCATCATACAGGTGAACCTCACTAGTATTTGCAGCATGGTGATGCTCGACAAGAGGTCTCTGTAATGCTGTGCTGACTCAGGCTTCCCAGCTTCTGTAATGTATGATGTAAAATGATGATTTGTCATGAGGGAACTTTCTCCTTTCTTGTGGGTGTCAAATAGATTTAGCAAGCTCTGGTGCAGGCTGGGCAGAGAAGGGATCAAAGGCAGCCATGCTGAGAAGGACTTGAAGGTGCTAAGGGTGAAAAAAAACTGAATATGAGCCAGCAGTGTGTGGTTGCAGTCGAGAAGGCTGCCTGTATTTTGGTCTGCATTTAAAAAAAGCATAACCAGCAGATCAAGGGAGGTGATAATTCTGTAACTCTGCTCTTATGTGACCCTACCTGCAGTGCTGCATTCAGCTCTGGAGCCCCCAGTACAGGGAGGGAGTAGTTTTCTTGAAGTGAATCCAGAAGAGGGTTGCAAAGATCATCAGAGTGCTGGACCACCTCTCCTATGAGGACAGGCTCAGCCTGGAGAAGAGGAGGCTACAGGGAAACAAATAGCAGTGTTATAGTACCTGAAGGGGGCCTACAAGAAAGTTGAGAAGGGACTTCTTGCAGGGTTGTGTGGCAATAAGATGAGGGGGAACCATTTTAAACTAAAAGAGGGTGAATTTAGATTAGGTATTATGGAGACATTCTTTGCTGTGAGGGTGGCGAGACACTGAAACAGGTTGCCTAGAGAGGCTTGGATGCCCCTTCCCTGGAACTGTTCAAGGCCAGGATGGAGGGGGCTTTGAGTAACCAGGTCTAGGGGGGTTGTCCCTGCCTGTAGCAGGATGGTTGGAATCATATTATCTCTGAGGTCTCTTCCAACCCAAACCATTGTATGATTGAAGATACCTTTAGAAAGGCACTGAGATAGTCTGACCTCCCTCCCCAGAGCCCCTTGCCCTGATGCTCTTGTTTTGAGTGCTTTTTGACCAATATTCTAGAAGAGTTCAGTGGTGTAGGAAAGTTGTTTTGTAATCTTATATGCTAGGATGCACCTGGAGGTGTGCTTCATTCTAGTGATGCTGAACAAGAAAACCTGGAGCCCTGAGTTAGAAATGCTATTTAAGTCTTATTCAGATAGCAAGCTACCTTGACTGACTTGGTGAGGCTCTGCAAGTTAGTGGTGTCCTGGTTGTGGTGGGATGTTGAGCCTGCTCCCTCTGCAGGAAGTTTTGACTTTCTTGGTATTAATTTATCATCGCTGTAGAGGTAGAAAAAATAATTTTTGCTGAGAAGTCTCTTCCAAGACACCAGTGAACAAAACCTTGAAAGACTGTATTTTTTGCACATATACTTAAAAGTCAGTTGTCTGCAACGTAAAATGTGAGTGTAGCCACAAAGGTCAAGGTCATGCCCTAGCTCTCTCAACAGCTGAAGATCTGTTGAGTGGGAGCAAGCTGTTTCAACATACTTTGTAATTAGCAGGAAAAGGAGGGTTTTCATGACAACCGTAAAGCAACAAAATATAATTTCAACTTGCCTAGGAAATTAAATTCAAGGAACAGAAATAGCTTCCTTGGCAAGCCAAGAATAATGGTGGTAACACTTGAACTGGTTGCTAAGTGAGGGGATAGAGCAAGGAAAGGATAAAAGTAGCTGAGATTATTATTGCTGCCTTAATAAATAAATGCATATAATTACACTTCTAAAACTGTGCAGTATCTCACTGTCATGAAGATTTCTTTGTAAACAGAGTAAGGGAAGCAAGGTTCAGTAAAGCCCTGGTATGCATCTTAGAGGTAATCTATCTGTGGTCAAAATAAGTCTGTTGGTCACTGGGAGGGTTATTCCCCTCTAAATATACAGGGAGATTTTTCTTTGCAAGATTTAATTGGGTGCATGTGCTTTGATAATAGCAGTATGTGATCAGAAGGGGGACCTGTTATGAACAACAGCTAATTGCTGGGCTTGCAAGCAGTGCAAGTAAAATTGCTCTCATTAATCTTTGCCTTTACGTTGAGTGCTTGGGCTCTGATCCAACTTTCCCTGAGATGGAGGCAGAGCTTGCCTCTGACTGCAGTGGGCATGAGATCAAGCCTGTGCAAAGAACCCATGAGAGGAGGTGGAGAAAGAAATGGGAACAGCTGTATTTTGGTTCTAGTCTTAAATGTTTTACAGCATTACCTTTGTCTTAATTTTCTTTGTCTTCATCAAATGTTAAGGTCATAGATGGAAAAGTGCTGTATGAGTGTTCAATATTTATGGGAAATTATGTTTTTGCCATTAATAGTGGCCTGAGCTTGGGTTTTTTTGTGCTTCTTATTGGACTAGCATAAAAGTCCCATCATCATATGAAGCCAGGCCAAATAGAAATCTTTCTGTATTTAAAGTTACTGACTATATTAGATGAGGTGCTATTTTAGGGCAGGTATTCCTTTCAAAAAATACGACAGTGCAGAGATCCCAATTACTTCTAGTGCATCTGTATTGCATGGTACATCCATCCTTATGAAGGATGTTAAAAGTGGAGGTGGTTCTGAGCCAGACTGCCTGACTGATTCAGATGCAAGCTTATAGTGAAAATATCCCTTATTCAGTTGTAAAAGTTTCTCTCACAATGTATTTTGTGATCCAGTTTTGTGTTGCCATGTACAGTTTGTGTTCTTCCTGTATGCTTGTGTTCCTCTTATTCCCCAGCAAATTGGAGTTCACTCTTTTATACACACACAACTTCAGAGAAGCCTGCACAAGAGGGATAGATTTTTCTTAAAATTATCTTTTCTCTCAATAAGAGGATCTTTGCTTAAATACAATAAAGAATTTTCCATATGCTTGTCAAGTTCAATTGTTATGATGAACCAAGAAGATTTCAACCAAATAGATACCTTATGCTGTAGAAGGAAATTCACCAATTGCAGAGATTTCTTGTGATCTCAGAATTAAGTGCAAGAGGATCTTCAGGGATGAGCTGGGGGAAGGTAAATGAATGAAATCTGTCCATTAGTTCACTGTCTATAGTATGATGTTTACTTGACAGTGGACAACTTGGAATGTACCTGTAACTAATTTGTGTATTTATGCCTGCTCTGCTGTAGGGAAAGGGTTCAGAAGGGCTGTGTAGTGCTGCAGGGACATGCTGAGCTTTAGTTTGGAGCTTACTTGTGGCACTTGGCAGAAGCTGCAGTATTCAGACTGCTTGTGAACACTGCCATTATCTTGTAGGGGGCCTTCATTGCAGCATCAAAACAAAAAAAGTAAAAAATGCATGAGAAAAGCTTCTGTAGGGAAAAAAAATACATCCAAGTTTTAAATTTTGTCAGGTACTATCCTTACAAGTCCTTACTATCCTTAGGCTGTCCTGATGAGGTCTCCCTTCAGCAAAGACTTAAATGTTGTTTTTAATACTTTGACATGTAATAATGTGTTTGGGTGTCACTTGTAGTTCAGTTTACTAATAGTTGAACATGAGTATGTTAATATTTAGGTTTGCTGGTGTAGGATATATTGCTGTAGGTGTAGGATGTGGTTCTAATTTCTGTATGCAAAGTTGAAATGTCAGAACAAACCTTCTGCTAAATTCTAGCATTAGAGGTAATGGGGAGATTTTGCTTGATTTAAGAAGGAACTAAGTGAAATAAAACATGAACATAGAATAGGTTTAATCTTGATATACCCACCTAACACCAGCTGTACCATCTGGTGAGCAGAGCACTGCTAGGACACAGACTATGGAGCCTGTCTTGGATCTGGTGTTGGTGAGGGGTGTTTGCCATAGCATAGGTCTGCCACATCCCTAACTTGGAGGGCAGCAGCTGTTCTGACTTTTCTCTGTGGAGGTCCAAGGCATCTGTGTTGAAAGGTCCTTGGGAGAACACTACTTTGGAGTGTTTATACTGTTTTTAGTGCAACTGATGTATTTGCTTTAATCCTTGAGAAAAGAAAAGGTATAGCTGGATGGCAAAATGATTAACCCACACAGAGAATGTGAAAAATTAGGTCTCTCTGTCAGACCAGACACTTGTGCAGCCAGAAAAGCTTCAAAAATTGTTTGAATTGTGTGTGAAAGATGATAGAGTCTTAACTACCTGCTGTTGCTGTTGCCAGTATAGTACACTGTAATTTGAATTACTATTTGGTTTTCTGTTCTTTTGGCAGTTGCCATACAGAATCCTTGTTTTAATGTTTATTTGAATGCTTAATTACTCTATAATAGCATGATAATTACCATGCAGCTACAGTAGAATTACATGGTAGTCTGTACTCTGTAAACTAGTGTCAACCTCATCTGCAAATGAGTAATTATGCAGCTAACATACCTGTTTAACTTAAACAGCAATTAGCAAAGTGGGGAAATGTGAGAACTGCAGTTGCTGTTTTCATAAATAATAACTTGTGCAAAATTCTTTAATTCCCTAATTGTTTACTAGCATGACGTTTGACAATATGACTTGGAACCCTGAAAAATATTGTTGTAGAATTAAAGGCTAATAAAGCTACTTCTGTATCGTGTAACTTAGTGTTATTTCATAGCCTGTTATTCTCTAGCTGCAAGCAAACAAAATTTTTCCCAAATAACTTTATGCGTGCTCTGTCTGCATCTCTGAATTGTGAGGCCTCTTTTAGAAACTGGAAGGAAAACCACAAGGTGGCAATGTATACAAGGAAATAAAAACGCCCTGAATTCTGCCTGAAAGCCGTAACACTCCTCACAGATAAAAAATACTCATCTTTGAGACACAAGTGTATTGACAGTTGTCTTGTTACAGTAGTATGGAATTTTAAGCATCTTTTATATTTTAGAAAGATTTTACTAGTGCAGGAATGTAATTTTTTATTTCCAAGTTGAAATAAACCCCCCAACATGTAAGGGTGAAGATCTCTATGTACTTTTTTGTTTCATGCTGGTAAATATTTTTAGAAAGTGTGTGTGCTTGCAGTAGTTTTACCTGTTTCCCATCGAATATTTGCAAAACACGTTTTCTTGTGTTGCCAGTTTCCTACTTGGAGATTTGTTCCAGCACAACCTGTTTTGGTATCTGTGGTGTTCCTCTGGGTGTGAGATGCGGGAACAGCATTGTGACTTTTGACCCACTGATGCTGATGGGGAATGTTTCCAGACTGAAACCCATAGCAGAGGAAGAACAGCATTTCTCCGATGCAGGAGGACCTACAGTGTTCAAGTAATAGTGTACTGATGATTAGGCAAACTGGGTTCATCATTTGTAAATCAATTTGCAGATTCAGTTTATTCTCAGATGATGCTTCCTCCTAGAGTTTGCATGTAGTATTGCTTTAGGGAGAGTGAAAGTGGCTAAACCAAAAGAAATGCAGCTCAAAAACAGTTTTCCAGGTTATCCTGCCACTGCAGGAGCACTGTGTACCCAGCTATGACTTATGTACTGCTTGATTGCAGGGATGTCTGACATTGTGGGATCTTGTGGGTGATGTGGTGAGTTGGAGCAACTCACCTGAGGCCAGTTGCCCTTGTGCTCCCTTGTACAGGATCTGCTGGCCACTGGCCGTTCCCTGCATTAGCCACAGCTGCCGTTTGGGAGCTGAGCCTAGCTGCTGGGGTTGGAGTCTCTGCTGTGCCAAGGCAGGCTGAAAACAGGTAGCATTCAAGGGCAGCAAGTGGGTCAGAGTGTTGGTAAATTCCCAGTCCTGTTTCTAAAGCAGGGCCCAGCCTGAAAGCTGTGTAAGATGCCAGCCTTCAGATGATGGCCAGGTTCTAAGGAGGATTGTAGAAATATGGGGCTTGGGCTTGATTTTCAGAAACAACTTCCTATTAAACACCCATCAGTGGGTACAAGTCAGACTGGTGTCTCTTGATGCATGATTCCTGGTGAGAAATAGAGCAGAACTTGCCTGGCTTTGGCTTGCTGAAATGTAAACATGAACTGCAGGAAGTTTTGAGGTGGAAGGTCAGTGATCACCTTCCTAGTAAGAGATGTTTTTTTTATTTTAGGGAAATGCTGTCCAGAAAACCACTGTTGTCCCTTTTTTGAAAGCAGACCTATTCCATACTCAGTCTTATCCCTCTGAGGGAAGGAGTATACTTGATTCCTTGCTTTTTTTATGAAGTGAACTCATTTATTTGCTCTTAGAAAAGACTCTTTACAGCCCCTTCAGGACTAGCAGTGTGTAGCTCAGGGATGGGAGGCTGCTCTGGTGCTGTGTGCTGTGCCATGGCAGTGATTCAGCAGCAGAGACATCTGTAGTCCAAAACTGCATATAATCTCCAGCCAGTGGAAAGATTAGCAAAATTAAGAGTTTAACTTATCTTCATTCTCCTTGAAGCCCAGCCTAAAGCATTGAAACATGTTCATGGGTTGTAAGTCAATGGAATGCAAGAAAAATGATAATATTCTGGCAGAGCAAATGTTGTGAATTATCATATGTCTGCTAATGTGGGAGGCTGCTTATTCCTCCCCGAGTATTTCCTAAACTCTGTTCGGGGTAAGCCCTGACGTTGCTGAGGAAGTGGCTGATTTTACTGCCTGTAAACACCAGATGGCATCACGTCTGAGTGATGGGAGCCAGCAATAGAGCAGCATGAGAAGGAAGCCCAGCTTTGAGTTTTCTGGGCACGATTCCAGGCAATAATATCTTTTCCCACCAGTTATGAGGGATCTGAACTTTAGTTTGCATGAGAAGCTTAAAAAAGAGCTTGTTTAAAAAACAGAATCCCCTTTCTAACTGCATGGTTCTTGGGAGAGAGCTGGTTTGCAGAGCAAGATCTCCAAACAGTTATCTGGCTGTCTGCAAAGACACTCTGTGTGAGTGCATAGGCTCTCTAAACCTGAGAGGTTAGGTGTGGATTTGGGTCCTTCGAAATGGGCATGATGTATGCAGTGGCCCTTAATTATTAATAGCAAGAGATAAGCTTCACCATTTGGCAAGCAGGACAGTGCACACTAAGCATCACTGACCAACACTGCAAAACCTGGTTGCCACAGCTTTCACATCCAGCACCTTCTCTGGGTGTTACTACCCTTCTGACTGTTATCCATGCATCATGTTGAGAACATGCAGCTAAAATACCAGCAGCAAATGCCCAAAAGCTCTCTCTGAAACCACTGGGGGATGCCCACAGAGCCATCTCTGGGCTCTAAATGCCAGCACCCACTATGCTGCAGCAATTTCCCAGCAGCATGAGGAGTGATGCAGAGACTGGGGCTAGGGCATGGAATACTGGGCAGCACAAGAGCAGAACAGGTGACTGAAACCAATCCCTAAACTTGCTCTTGCTTGTATCTTTCCCAGCTCTTCTGGTCACGTTTTTCAAAATGTTCATATTCTTTTGCTATTTGAGCTTGTTAATGTGTGATGTAAAGTTTTGGAAGTATAGGGTGTTGTCCTCCAGAAAGCATTTAGATTAGGTTGGTTTTGTTGGTTTTTTTTCCTGTGGAGAAAAGGCTTTTCAAATTTGCCTCTCTGAAGATAATAGTATAAAGCTATGTTCATCCCACCATGGCTCCTTGGTAGGGGCAGGTCAACAGGAGACGAAGTTGCACACTGCCCAATACATCCACGAGCTTTAGCCACTTGATTTGAAACAATTGCTTTTTCTGTAGATTTATAAGGGCTCCGTTCAGCACAGAAACAAACAGTGAAGATGATGTTCACTTACATTCATCTGTGTTCTGCAAGAGAGGAAAGCAAGCTTCACCAGCCCAGATGATTTTCAAATGAATTGCAGGGCTGGGTTGGGAAGTCAGAGGCTCTTTTCTGAAGAATAGAGCCCTTAGTGTGTGTGCTGCAACACTATTCCCCTTCTGTCTGTCTGTCTTTAGCTCTTTGTTATGTCAACATCTGTAGCTGTGAGTAAATAGCATAAGGGGAGAATACATATTGTACTCCTGCGAAAGCAGCCAGGCTGGGTAGGGCCAGATGACTGCATGAACTGTGCTGCCTCTGTCTAAAGCGAGGAGCTCTAGACAGAGCGAGTAAATGCACATATAGGGCTCCCAAATACCCTCATTTTATGATGAATGTTATTGCTTAGTGCTTCATTGACTGGATCCTCAGCCTGTGCAAACCAGAATAGCCCTAGTGTCAGTCCTGAGGATATGCTGGTACACTGGGGCTGAGCACCTGATGCTGTAATCAATACAGGATGTAAGTACTTGGCTAGTAAATCTATGAAACATTCATGTTTTCAGCTCCCTCCAGATATTTTTTCAGCTTTTTTTATTCTTACAAATAAAAATTGTAAATACTTAGAACTGCATAAATGCTCAGAACTGATAAGAGATCTCATTTTATCAAGAAGGACTTTAAAATCCTGCTCTTTCTGCAGCCAGTGCTACCTTCTTGTTCTCCCACTGAATTCCAGGCTAAGATGGCAGCACAGCTGGTCTCAAAGAGAAGGAGCTCTGCTATTTTTATAGAAATAAAAAGCTGGGGGTGGGAGGGCAGGAGTGAGGTGGCTAGTGACTGCAGAGAGGATGGTTGCTGTGATCTCAGCTCTTGTAGGCCCCCAGAGATGCAGTACGAGAGATTGACAGAGATGCTCACTATCTCTGGTGCTTTCAGAGGCCAGCTAAATGTCACCCATCTGCAAGAGGAACATAGCCCAAACAGAAGCCTTCTCTGATTGGACTAGGGGAAATGGATCCAAGTTGAAGGAGTGAAGATTTAGGTTGGATGTTAGGGGGAAGTTCTTTACTAGGAGAGTGGTTAGGTCCTGGAACAGGCTGCCGAGGGAGGTGGTGGATGCCCCGTCCTTGGTTGGACGGGGCCCTGGGCAACCTGATCTAGTAAATGTGTTTGTTTGGTGGCCCTGCTAGGCAGGGGGGTTGGAACTACATGATCCTTGAGGTCCCTTCCAACCCGGGTCATTCTGTGATTCTGTGTGTGTGTGATTGGTTTGCTGTGAAAAGGAAGCAACTAGGTAGTGCTGACAATGGTCTATGTGTAATTTTTCTGGTCAGGGAGTCAACTAATGAGAAGGTGATCATCTATTTCAGGGCAACCTTGGAACATTCTCTTTCTGAAGGAAAAATAAGATCTCAAATACTTGCTGAATAAATATTATTGTGAACTATTAGTCAGGCTGTAAGGCTAAACTTTGGAAGATGTGCTTCATCTCCTTTCAGCTGCTGTTGTATAGCTCTTAAATCAAAAAGCCATTTTCTTTGGAGCTGTTTCTGGCAGCTGTACAGGGGGTGCTTTGGATGTGTCATACTGTGTTTGAGCTGTTGGGCTCTACAGCTTTGTTCTTACTGAAGGGGTCAACATACCTCATGTGAATTCTTCTTAAAGATGCTTTTGTTTATTTGCAGTATCCTTGCACCTAAAGTTGTCAGGACAACTACATTGCAGTTCAAGGTGCTGTGCAGGCATGTAGAATGAGGAATTTGTCTCCCAAGTGTGGATGAACTCATTAGGCAAGGGGCAGGCAGAATCTTCAGGGAGCAACCTGGAGTCAGGCAGTAGTTCTGGGCATGGAAATGAAATCTAACATTGCAGGCACAAGCTGTAAGCTGGAACTCAGGTGAAACAGATAAGATTTTACTTGGACTTGGGATCAGAACATGTCCCATGTTTCCCTTTGAACAGAAGCATTATGTTTCTGGCTGAGAGGCTATAGAAATACCAGCTTGGTCAGATAAACAACTTGTTTCATGCATGTAAGGATGCATTTGCATCCCAAATAGTGAAAGTTGAATCAACTGTACCTTTGTGAATCTTCTGTGGGACAGTTTGTCCTGCCTCTACTGGGTGAGAGGCTTTAGGTGTCCCCTGGGCTGTTCTGCCCTCTAGTTGTATGTTCAGTAAATGTATTAGAGTATGTTCAGTAAATGTATTATAAAAATGTCTTCACAGCCAAAGGGAGGAATATGGGTCAATTTTCTCTGAACAAAAACACTCTTTCCCTTCATATTCAGTTGAGCTGTTTCAGTACCCTCTGTAAATTAGCTGTGTAATTATTCCTTCCAGTGAAGTTTGCATTCCTTAGCTTCCACAGAGTTTTGTGTACATGTTGGTGCAGTGCATAGCATTTCCCAGTAGCACAGTCAGCTAGGCAGGGAGGACCCAGGCACTAGATTTCTCTATTTTACATAAGCATTGGAAAGAATTAACTGTAAGACTCTGGTTCCATAACTGGATTTGCAAATTTCCTATCTTTTTTTTTTTGCCTTTTTACAAAGCTAGAGAGATGAGGTGGTCTTCAAGGGTAGCCATCATCTTGACAGCTCGTGGCTAGAGATTCCAATGCTGGAATTGATATTTCACATCTAAAAAATATATATTTCCTTTATAGGAAATAAACTTGGGCCAAGAAGGGCCCAATGTCCCAACCTGTGCTATAATACAGAACCATCACTTGAACCTCTGGACTATGCTTCCAAAAGAGGCATTTGGAGGTAGTCATTCCTTGCTGCCTGGTTCTAGCAATTTATTTGTGAGCTTTGTGAGTGAGCATCTCTGTTCTGCAGACATCTGAAGTGTGTTATTTTTCCTTGTGCATCTCATCCTTCTGGGATGGTGCATGGTGGCTGAGATTTAAACAACTTCATCCTCTGAAATGGTATGATTGATTCAAGGTGCAGATATGAGTGCTTTTCCTTGTTTCCTCTATTGCATAGTTCACCTCAACCAAATCGTTTCTGTTTACACTTTGCCTTTTTTTCCTTGTTTACTTAGACTTCAGATGCCCTGGGGCATGATCTGCCTCTGCTGAGTAGTTCTTGCAAGATGTCTGTCGTGCCTGACAGTGTTGCTGTAGTGCTAGCAGTTAAGGGAATCGGCACTAGAGTTAGGGACATGCGGATGAGTAAATTCATATATGTTCCTCTATTCACAGAATACTTAATTACAACTATTTTTTTCTTTAACATTTTATTTAACGTTAACATTATTTTAACATTAACATTCTAACATATATTCTAGTATTCTAATGCTTAGAATTAAAATATTCTTATATTAGAATATAGAATATTCTTAGATTCGAATGCTACAAAAGAGGTTCATGTGGGATAGGGTGTCCTCCACTTTGAAAGGAGCCTTTACCTGATTCTGAATGCTGGTGCATTCAGAAATGCTGTTTGTAGGCCCACTAACCATTCTCTTGGTTGCAGCTGCTTTTCTTCCTCCTTTGAAGGTTTGTCAGTAGACTTTGTTTCCCTTGAGCAGAAGGGGAAGATTTTAAAAGCACAGAGGTCTGCAAGGAACCTAATTTCAGTGGAAGGTTGGGTGCCTAATTGCCCTTTGTGCCATTAAAAAAATCTCCCCATATGTGTTTTGTTTTGTTTGTGGGCTTTTTCCTTCCCACATAGGCAAAAATCGATTGATCAATGTTTGTTACAAAGTTACGAACAAATGTCTCTGGTCTCACTGATGCATTGATGTCAGCGCAGTGTGTTCTCCTTGCTAACAAAATTAGTTGCAAAGTCAGCAGGAGGCTTGTGAGAACACAGAGTGAGGGTTTTGTTTGCATAGCACACAAGGCTGGCTGCTACTTAAATAACAAATCATCCGTCTTTGCTCACAGATCTTCTGATGGTGGCAGTTTCTGGTTTTGTTTTAGGAACTGTTTGAATGAAAGGTCATTTACTGCCTTACTGAGGGGGAAAACAACCATGTACATCTACAGTGGTGTACTACACACTAGGGTTTTTTTTAGCAGGTCCACAAAGGAGATGATATATTTGAGCTGTGAACAGCCCCAGCACACCTTGTGTGAACACAGGGCTGTCAGCCATAGGTATGAGTGGGTTGTGTGTGGGGGGGTGCTTGGCATCCTCCATGGACCCAATACTGTAGAGAGATGAGAGATGCCTAGGGCGCTCAGCACCTTCGTTGGTACTGCAGAGTTGTGCAGCATGTGTGGGGTGCTCAACACCTTTACAAGCCCAGCACACTGCAGAGACAGGTGTGATTCATTGACTGCTCAGCATCTTCAGGGAACAAAGGGCTGCAGACACAGGTGAGCAAGCAAGATGCCAGTCAGTGCAAAGAGTGGGTATCTTTTGCTGACCCTCTACTGGTGCCCTGGAAAGGAGGGCTGTGATGCAGCTCCCACTGTATTTATCTTTGCTTGCCCCAGTGGGCTCAATTTTAGTGGATGCTGACTCCAATTAGCAAGGCATAGATGCTATTGTTACTGGGATGTGGTGTGTGCCCATAGCTAAGATGCAGTTGTTGAATTAGGGAATCAGCATCTTGCAGGAGCAGGTTCAGGACAAGGTTACTTGTCTACTGAGTTCTCCAAAGAGATTGCTGACAAAGCCCTCATTCATACCTTAGCTTGTGGAAACAGATTTCTGTTTGTGCCTTTGCAACCAACTCACCTTTAACTGTTGATGGTTCAGAAGGTGACTGGTCCTTTGAAAGCCTTGGGCTAGAATGGAACAGGTCTTGAACACCCTGGTCAAATTGACTGTCACAGGAGCAATGATATATTGCTACTCTAACTAGTGAACCCCTCCATGTGCTCTTCCAATATTTAACCTGCACATTTACCAAGACTAGTCCTTGTTAATTGCTCTAGCTGAGACCTGATATTAATGACTGCTAAAGCAGATGATATTTGCCACCTTTGATGTTCCCATTTAACCGCTGCCTCTCATGTGCTTCTTGCTGTCTAGGTATGAGCAATTCACCTCCTGAGGCCTTGCTCAGGCCCTGGAAATCACACTTGCAGGGGCAAGTGGAGAGTCTGGAGACAGGCTTCAAAGATGGATGGGATCGTAGACTCAGAGTAGCCTCGAGTCTACATCAAGTTTCTGCTGTTGCTTCTTGCTACAGCAGTAGGGCCACTGCTTAATGCAATACCTCCACCATGGATGCTGCTTCCCTCTGCAGCCCATTTTGTGGTAAGACAAGAAAGTAGAAAGTGTTGGTTACTGAGTGTTGTGGGCATCTTTGCCTCCTCCCTACCTGAGCTGTAGAGGAAAACTTGTCCAGAGGGTGAGAAAATGAATTGCTGGTGGTTCTACATTTTTCTTATTTGTTTACAGTTCATTTGTGATGAGCCTCTGATCTACTGTGCTCTTAGATCTTTTATCTTTTATTGCTTCAGTCTTGAAGCATGACACTAGTGTTAAGCTGTCTTATGTTTTTCTTCATTACATTCAGTATTTACATGTTATTTGTAATGCATGTAAACAAACATCTACTGGTAACATGGTAATAGAATGTAATTATTGCTCCCACCTCTTTTTCCAGTGTTTCTTGGGTTTCTGCTGTAACAGCAGGAACCAAAAATGTGCAAAATTAAGAGATATGTTTTTAATTTATGGGTGTTCTTAAAAGCTTCCTTTCGGTTCAGATTAAACCCTACTGCAGGTTCAAGGAAAAGTATAAGAAAATCAATTTTCCCAGGCAAAAAAGAGTGAAATCACTGCAGTTTATTATAGTGTCCTTTGTTACTTGAATCAATAGCTCTGTTCCCATGAATGGCTGAATAATCACTTTTTATATAATGTGAGTATATACACAGACTTATCTCCTCCAGACTTTGTTGTTGAACCTGCAGTAAAATATTTTTGATCATTAACAGTTTCTTGCTCTTATCCTTGTTTAATTTTTTCCTGTAGCTGTGTCTTGCTCTGAGCTTGAAATGAGGTGATTATTCCCTGCTGTGGCACTGGCATGAGGTATAAAAATGTTTCAAATAAATTAATGTTTTTCCAAGAAATTATAAGAAATGTCAAGCATAACAGTAGCTAAATGCAGCATCATTTGATTTTCTTTTTGACTGGAAATATTTTCAAATTGTCTATTTCAGGATTGCTAATAGTGAGAGGAAACATACCCATCTTAGCAAATAGCTGTGTTTCAGTAACAACTGCTTAGATAAAATGCATCCGAGGAAGAGCTAATTGGTTTTGTTCCATTCTGAATCAGGGTAGGTATTTTTCAGTGCTGTGTTGGTTGAACAACCTGTGAAGACCCTCATCCTCTTATCCCTCTGTAGGAGGAGTTATTTTCCTTCCAGAGATTCTTAGCCCTGCTTGGGATGGGACTGTCTGCATAAATGGAGGTTGTAGACCAGTAGTGAGACCAGGTGCAGGTACTTCTGTGTTAGATTTGTGATCAGAGGGATGCTCTGGCAAGAGCCTTTGTATTGTTTTTAATGGTTATGCTATCTTAATTATGATATTGCAAATTTCCTTGCAAGAACATGATCCCTTCATGAATCAGGCAGAACACGCCTTGGAAAGGTTGACTGAAAACAAAAGGCTTTTTCTGTTTTGTTTCAGTAATTCATACTTATTACAGCTTTGTATTTTAAGCATCACCTTTTCTCACTTACAAACAGTTACATTATTAAAAAGATATTTTCAGCCCATAGTAACCTTGGTAGTAGTTGCCAAGGCTAATAGTTTGACATTTCAGATCACCCACAACTAATCAGCTGAACGTGGCAGCACATTCGAGACAGCCATTAGGGGTGTGTAGCTGCAATGTGGCATGCCCAGGCAGTGCTGGTAGCTGCTCTGTAGCCTGCTGAATCATCCTCACAGCCTGGGCATGTGGCAAAAGAAAAAGTGCCTTTAAAGGGCTGGGGAGCACCCAGCCACGAGGGTGTGAGATCTGCTCTTGACTGGCATGCATGGTAAGCATTCAGTCTGCCCTTCCAGCTTCCATTTGATCCATTCTCCGTCTCCCAAACAGCTGGAGTTGTGGAGACCTTCCACCAGGTCTCCTGCCTGTCACCTACAAATCATAGAATCACAGAGTTGGGAGGGACCTTCAAAGGTCATGTAGTCCAGCTTCCCTGCAGTGAACAGGGACATCTTGCACTAAATCAGGTTGCTCAGACCCTCATCAGGCCTGGCCTTGAATGTCTCCAGGGGTGGGACCTCTACCACCTCTCTGGGAAACCTCACCCTGAGTGTCTCACCACCCTCAGGGTGAAGAAAATGATCTGTGGGAAATGACTTTCACAATTGTCTGCATTTCTGGAAACTCAAGAAGTTCAAAGAAGCCACACATTGTATCCTCTCTCTCCCAAATCCTCCAGTGTGTGGGCCTGGGATCCCAAAGGACAAAAGGAGCAATCAACTGTCCTGTGTCTCAGGTTTTCTCCATGGCAGAGGTCAGGATATTTCTTGAAGTGTTTTAGTTTGACTGTTGAGGAAATAGTATGCTTGCTCAGGTGCTGGCCAGGTTTTTCATCCTAATTCTGGTGTCAAAAAGCTTTAAAAGCCCACATGAACAGCTGTGGCTCTGCCCCAGAATCCAGCATATACCTCTCTGGGCCTTTGTGTTTGTCCAGGATGGAAGGTTAGGACAGAGATCTTGTTCTGCAAAATGCTCCAAGGCATATGATAATTTAATTTAAGCATCAATGTGAGGTCGTCTATAGTAGTAAGTGGAAGTGCAGGAGAGGTGGATTCTAGGCCAGCTTCCACAAAAGTTTTGACATGGGCTTAAGACTAGAAAGAGGAAAAAGATCCTACCTTGGCATCTCGCTAGATGTCCTCTGTGTCAAAGTGTGAGTACAGACAGTGTAGGCTTACATTTCTGTTTCCTAAAAAGCTCAGCTGATGTTTTGTTTCCAGGGGTGCATCTCATGAGATGGCCTTTCTCCCCCAGCAGGCAAAATCAGCCTTCCTGGAGTGGTGACTTTTCCTCTGGGAACCTCTGAGCAGCTGCTTTGGCTTCATGAAGGGCATAACCAAATGACTGGTCATGCTATTGTTGAATAGGACAAAGCTTGTAAGGACAGTTTGGGGCTTCTTTGTGACTTTGCCTTTGTAAAGAGCTTTGCTGCAGGACATGTCCAAAATGCCCTGCATTGGCAGAGAAAGATGCAGGTGAGCTCCCTGCTAATCTCCACTTAAATCATCAAATCCAGTCTTAGTGATAGCATGAAGAAATCAATGTTGTGTTTGGATCCTCCAGTTCCCACTTAAGCATAGCTTTTTCATGGAGGCAGTGCAGCATATAAGTTCTCACCGACTTACAACAACTTGGATTCTTTGTTTTCTTTCTTTTCCTCTTTGAGAACAGTGAAATAAAAGTAGTTTAATATGTTTGATGTTTCACTAACTAAGCATTTGCTTGACACTCAGCTGAGAACATTAGGGAAAAGGTGCAAGGTGTTTGTGTACCAAAGCTCGAGTCACAAACAAGATTTTTTCCTGAATTTGTTCAAACCAGTGTAATTGCCATTGTTACATGTAAACCTGGGGGGACATGTCCACCTAAGGGAGCATGTAGGTCTTATTTCTAATTGTGTACCATCATGGTAATGGTCTGGGGGAAGAAATTTGTCTGGGATATATTTTTTTTCCCCTAGTACCCTTGCCAGTAATAATGTTGCAGTAAGATCCTCACTTTAGCTGGGGTTTTTTGAAGGTCTGAGCTTAACATCCTCATGTGCCTTGTCAGAATGTCTAGAGCCTGGAAGAAAATTTTGAGGTTTTTCTCAGTGCTTGTGGCCCCTGGCTTCTGGTACCCGTTGTAATGTTTCAGCCTTCTGGGACTAATTTATCTGTATTTCAGTACCAAATTGTTATCTTCAGACAAGCCTTTAAGATCCAAAACCTGTTTATTTCTGTGTATCCTCAGAGGAATCCAGCTCACTTGATGGAGCTGCTATGGTAATTAAATTGTCCCCATATATAATAGTACATTATAAAGACTTATAACATAGCTGATATAAAAATACTATTCATATACACATCACAACTTTAAAAGCAGCAAAGTCTTTCAATTGCAAGATTCACCCAGCATCTGACAAGCAGAATCTTGACCAGGAATGGTTAAAAATAGTTGATTGACTTTAATGTTGAGGGCACTTTGGAGGATGGGGAGTAACAGGTGAGCCAAAGCAAACTACAATTTAGCTGCTCTGTGCATCTAATCCTGATGTATAGATACCATTTTCCAGCTCTGATTGTGAAGTTATTGCATTGTTACTTGGACTTATGCTTTCCAAACACATAAAAACTCTACAGTGCACAAAATTCAGAAGCATTTGAAGCCATAGCTGGAAGAAGAAAACACTAGGTGAGTGCTGGGAATAGGAATGTGAAAATCTTCAGTGTAGTTGGTGGAAAATCTTCATCATAGTGTGTCTTATTCCATTGCCACGAAGATGCTTTGATATCTGTATCACTTATGGATATACCTCTTTAATTACACAGTGGCTGTTCTCACTTGCATATGCCCTAGGCAAATCACTTGTTAGGCAGTTCAGAGAGAAAAAGTCATCTGTGGGTCTGTTGCTTTTGAGCTCCTGCTGTTCATAGGTGCCTTCTACTAATGAAAACACTTCTTCCTCTTTTCTGCCCTTTGACAATTGCTCGAGTTTCATGGAAAGAATAAGGAGAAAGCATGAACTAAACATCTTTGTTTTCTGGGATTTTTCCTCATTGGCTTAATTGCAATAACATTTATATCACATAATATAGTGCACCAGGGTTGTAATTTTCCTATCACCTAAATTGCAGGCTGAAAATTGTGTTAAGAAAGGATTGTAGAGAATGAATTGCTGCCTTCAAAATGACTACTGTTAACTGACAATGTGACCAGAAAATGGTTACCAAAGGCAGGGTGAGTTTGCATATAACATTAGTGAACTCTAGCATGGTGTTTCTAAACACATCTCAACGCGCTCTGAATAATACTTAAGACAACTGTCTCTCTTTAAAAAAAAAAATGCATTCAACATGTTCAACATGCTTAATTCTGTGTCTGTTTATTGCTTTAGGAAAGACAATTAAAAGGGACTTTTTGAATTCAGTTTCCACTTCTAATTGAATGGGTTTATGTCCCTGTGACACCCATCAGCTTTACCTGTTTCTAAGCAGCTTGACTTTAATGGAGCAGGGATTTCAATGATGTTCAGAAGAGACAAAAAGGGCTGCTTCCCAATAGTTAGAAACACTCGTTGAGATAATTTAGGTCCTTCCTGAAACCCCAGTATTTCTGACCTCTGAAATACCTGTCTGACTTGGTACAGATGAGAAGGGCAGGAAACACTGCTTTGACATTTTATGAAATTTTCTCATATTTACATATTAGAATATAGGTAGAATATGGAAGTAAAAATTATTTTAAGTTCTGCCTGTACCTGGTTTCTGTCCTTAGAGATTTTGTAGATTTTAAGTCAATGACTTCTAGGTGGGGTTGCAAAGCTATTTTTTCACAAAGAAGCTTAATTTTAGAAAACAGACCATGGCAGTACATGGATTTTCAGGCATGTTTGTGCCTGGATGGTTTCCCAGGGTCCCATTTGGTTGGTCCAGTTGTCCCATCCCTTTCGGATCTTGGTTTTGCATATAGTTCCTGTAATTATCTTTGTGTTTTGGTTCAGACCTGTGCCTAACATTTGTAGGAAGGGTTTTATTTGTTGAATGAACAGGAGCGCTGTGTGATCAGGGAGAACAAAAAGCAGGCAGTTTCATTACTGTACACTTTGAATTGCTTTCAGGCTTTTCTGGTTCAGTCAACTGCAATGCTTTGCTGGACACGTTAAAATGCATTAAAGTGCCTGGCACATCAAATGCCCAAAGTCCCGTGGTGTAGCTGGGAGATGCTGCAGCATCCATATTCACAGCACCTTGGCTCTGCCTGGGCAGGAGGCATCAGGAAGTGCTTCTGCTGGTAACGCAGTACATATGGGTTCATAACAAGCAAATGACCACATCATATAATGTAATGGATTGCTTTGATGTATTAGAATAATTCTCATTAATTGTTTTGAATAACACAGTGTGGTTATGTTCAGAATGAATGCAAGCAGCTTGTGAAATTGCTGATTTAATTAGCAAGTTCTGTAAAGGTACAAAAAAGTTGCTGAATGAACTTGTCTTCTCATCGAATAGTTCAGGTCTCTGTGTGTGCAATCTCCATCTTGCTTCCCAGCTTAGGTTTAACTGTTAGGAAGTCTTAATTTTTGTTGAGTCTTTTCTTTATTTTCATATACTATTCCACAGCATCATCAGAATTGGCTTTTTTCTAAGCAGGGTTAGTTTAGTAAAAAGTCTACTGTGACTCCCTTGCTTGTGTTCTGGTTGATCTGTAAATTACTTCTGTTAAAGTGACTTACAGCGAGCATTAAGCTCCTTGTACCAGATAAAGGAGCTAAATGTGGTGTGAATAAAGCCTTATGAATATATAATTCTGCCACAAAGTCTTTTTGATTATTTACACTTTTTTTTCTTCTTCTTCTTTACATGATTTCTTGCTGGAAGAACTTTGAACAGTACCAGCAGTGAGGCCTTAAAGTTTTGAAGCACCAGGTGAAGAAAGCAATTTCATGGTTCATGCCACCATTAATGTTCTGTTGTAATCTCCAGTGAGCAAGCCCCTTCCTTTTAAGTTTGGAATAATGAAGGGTTTAGCTTTTTGGTTCTGTCAAATTAGTTGTGGGAGTGAGAAGAGAGGCCCACTTCCCTTTTGGTTTTGCAGAGATTGCCTGCCCAGACAAATAAGTGAGCATTACAGGTGATTCTTTCTTTGCGCGGAGGTAGAGAGGTTCCATTTATTGCCATCAAATGCATTAAGCTGGAAGTCAAAGCCCTTAGCTTTTTGCTTGCTGCTATTCTGGACCAGAAGACAATCAAACCATAAGGGTCATTTTCTGCATGAGCTAACCTTTTCCTCTCTTATGGTTTGAAGCCTTTGTTGACAATGAGATGCTCAGTGGGAACATTAAATTAACACTTCATATTCGTGGCTGTAAATTTACTGGCAAGCTGAGGAAAAGTCAGGGAAAACAAACACTCCATCATTTCTGCTTCATTTAGCTGCTGAATGGGGACACTCTCACCTGCAGAGAAAAGAGGTCAGGGCAAACAGGGATAATTTTAATCTGACTCTCAGCCTAGTCTTTAGTGGCAGTGGATTGTGTTGCATTCTGTGTTGAAAGTAAAGGTGAGAGCGAGGTGAGAGCAAGAAAATGGATAAGTACTATGTGAAATGCTTAAGAGACCTTGTTGCAGGCAGGGATGGATGGCTGGGCTCGTTACTACGGAAACTAGCAGGCTAAATACTATTAATTTTGCAAACTACAAAATCAGTTTGCTCTCAGATAATAGCTGCATTAAGATTTCCTTGTCAGCCAGGAGATAACACTGAATTCCTCTGCTGAAGGTTAAAAAAACCTGTTTCTTTCACTCTGAGATAATGATGCTCCATGGTGACTTCATCCAGATCGCATGTTAAATGTCTTCTGTCTCTTTCCCAGGTCATGACAATGGTTTTCAGGGACTGATGGGCAAATAATGCCTGTTTGTTGCAGTGCTGACTAATGTGACAGCACTTGGTTGCCACTGGCTATTAGTGTGTGTGAAACTGTTGTCCAAGTTCCCAGATGCTCTGGGTATCTCATAAACTGTCTGTTAATGGATTTTAACTTATTCTGTCTGCACATGAATGTCATAAATTCCATGAAACGTTAATTACAGAATGATGTCTGGAGATCAGAACAAGATGGTTGAAATAATGCACGTCTGATCTGTGGTGCTTACATTTGCTTGTGTTGCTAGATATCCGTGTTTGTAAAAGAATTGTAAGTAAGGGGGTTTAGATGTTTGGGTTACATTTGGTCGGTGTTGCTTCTCCGGCTGGATTCAAGCCTAATGATGGAGGAAAAGGTCCCACCTCCGGAAGGGGAGCAGGGAGATGAAATGGCAATTTGCAGGAGGATGTGTGCGGGGTGTTAGCCGTTTCCAGCGGGAAGCATCGCATTTTCTTCCAGTTCCAAGGCCAGCTCTTTCCATGTGTGTCCCCCAGGGCAAGGCTGCTGCTGGGGAAGAGATCTAGGCTGCTGTGGGAGTCCCGCGGACCTGCCCGGTGGTCCCCGGCGGTGCCTTATGCTGCTCCTGCCTCATTTCCTGCAGGGCGCCAGGGTCAGGCTGGTGTTTAGCCCGTGATAATGATCTCGTTAGGGAGCTGAATGGACCACCGGCCGCCCCACCGGGGCTCACCCTGGAGCTGGCTGTCCGCCGGCCGGGCTGAGCATCCCGGATGGGGGGAGTAAGAGGGTGGGAGAGCCGGCGAGAGGGAGGTAGCGAGCAGCAGAGAGGAGATTAAGAAGCTGAGAAAGTGACAAGCCGATAATAGAAAACACTTTCAATAGTCGTAATCCTTGACATGCAAGGACAAATAGGAATGCTTTTGTTCTCGAATTTAGATTAACTTTCAGTTCAGGAGTAAAACTTGAAGTAACTTGGTATGCCCGCATCTCCCGGCGTACCGTGCAAAATGCAAGTTTGTAGTTCATTGCCACTGACCTTCTGGAAGTGGTCCTTTACACAGCAATTGAGAGATTTTTTCAAAATTATCTTTTCCTCTGATTTCTATTGGGGAAGATTTTTTCTCTCTGCTGTCCACACCAAGCAGACCTGGAAGGATAGTTTAATAAATTTCTTAATGCACTTAGAAGAAAACAGGCTTTAACAAGAGAGCTTTGCAAATCAGGCAGTTTGTGTTGGCACATGACTCCTCAGGAGAGTGTAAAGCAGTAAGAAAAGCCTTACGTGAAACAGTGACATTTTAATGATAATTAGATATATAATGGCAAATTAACAGTGAAGGGAACTGCATAAAATAAAATTAATTCAAATACAACTTATTTTGGCTAAATGACTTGCTGATCCAACTGTAGAAAATCGCAATACCATACAGCAGCGCTACAGATATTTTAATTAGCTTTTCTTGCCTGATGGCAGGGTGTAATAAATCTGTGTTTACCTGTGTTCAGTAATGAGCAAAGGCCTGGAGAGGAAAAGATGCTCCCCTGACAGCAAGAATGGGGAAATTTTAAGATTATTGAACAAAATGGGGCAAGGAGGAGGGTCAGTTAACTAAAATCTCTCCAAAGTTAACCAAGTGTTGCTGGGAATATTGTGCATGGCTTCTCCCCACTGCCGTGAAAAAGGCAGCTGTGAAATAAACAGCAAAAGAGATGAGCAACATTAGCCAGACTAATGAATTCACAAATTGTTAGCAGACTAGGGGTGCCTGACATCCTTGCTGAGGAGGGCAAAGGCATCAAAACACATCCCCCCTCCCGGGCATTCCTCCTGGTGGCCAAGGAGATGAGCCGAGGTTCCCTCAAAGGCTGGTGTCGAGGGAGGAGAGAAAAATGCAAGCAGGCTGCATGGGCTGAGGGTGGCTGGCCAGCATGGGCACCAACCCTGAACTGGCAGACAATGGTACTTCACTGAGACAGGGCTCCTGAGCTGGGGTTTTATCCAGTAAGGATGACTGACAGCCTTATCTTTCGATTTCCTGGCTGCTGAGGATGTTCCTGTGCTGGGCACTATGGGGAGCCTGGTTGGGGCTGGCAGGCTGTGGTGGAGGCAGGCAGGGCAGCCTGGGAGGTATGCTTTTCCTTTTCTCTTTCAGATGGAAGGGGTGTTTTTGCAGGTGTTTTTCTCTTAGCAGTCCTCTGCACACCAGAGTGCTGTGACAATTTTCAGGATCTGCTGGGTGCAGTGCTATATTAGACACTGGAATGGAGTGGCTCGTACTTCATGTGCCTCCTTCTCTCCTCCTCCTGATGTGCTATTCTCTGCAATGCTACAGGCTGGTCGGCCTCCCAGGACATGCTACTTCACAAACCCATAATGTGTGCAGAGCTGTTGAATAGGGGCTGTAATTTCTTTACCTAAGCTCAGTCTGAGACAAATGCTGTTCTGTGAAGTCTGAGGAGGATGATGTATTTTTTGAACCTCAGTTATTGATGATGGCCTCTAGTCAGTGGTGGCTTGTATTGCAGAATGTTTCATTTTTGAATCCCAGTTGTTGATGATCAGAGGGCTGGAGCACCTTGCTTATAAGAACAGGCTGAAGGAGATGGGGTTGTTCAGCCTGGAGAAGAGAAGGCTCATGGGGGACCTCATAGTGGCCTATCAATAGACTACTACAGGGGGCCTACGGAAAGGCTGGGACCTGACTAAATGTTTGAGACATCCAAAAACTGGAGGAGCAACGGAGTTTATCTCCCACTGACTCAGACCATCTCTTTAATGGGTGCAAGCTGTGAGCAAGGTCAAAGGTGCTCTCCATCAGCTCACTGCTGCTGATGAGCTGCCAGCATCTAGGGAGGGAAGTCTTCCTCAGCCCTAAGCTTTGGTAGTCTGGGTTCTGGCCCAGGATTGCTGTTTCTAGAGATAGGCATGAGGAGTCCAGGATGGTGCTAGCAGAGCTCTGCAGGTGCCCCAAACAATGGGATGTGTGGAGTGGGCAGGGGCATGGGCAGTGCTGGGGCAGGATCTCCTTGGCATGACTGTGGGCAGTCCTGTATCCTCCTCTGTGTCCATGGGGTGGACTTAGACCAGCCGATCTTGCCTTGAATGCAGAGCAAGAGTTGCTTTGCCTCTGTGAAAATACTACCATTTATTTTACTGGCCTCTTAAAAGATAAGGCTGAAACATGTAGTCCTGCAGCTGAGAAGGGAAAATAAAGAGGATCAGACACAACCTCCATGTACACATGATAATTTCTAGTCTTTGCTTATCTTGTAGGAATTATAAGATACCAAGTAGGAAATAAATCATAATGTCAGGAGCAAATGCCATTTTCTTTCTTGGTGATTTGCAGCATCACAGTCAAACAGATAAATTTTATTTCCTCTCATAGGATTCTCCCCTTTCATTGAATTATGCCCCCACTAGCAAATGGAATTCATTCTTTGAGATACAGGGAAATTACCATTTAATGAAACAATGCTTTACTCCTTCTCACCTGCACAAAAATCCTTCATGAAAACTATTATGCAGATATCCTTGATTACAGACTATTGTTCCTTTTGATCTCTAGCTTCGTTTATCATAATCAACAACTGTGTAATTCTGCCTAAATATTATACAGTGAGTGCACAGATGCATTTGAACTGTCCTCGGCAATTGTTTGCTGGCTATTTTCTTAGAACTTCAAAAGACTTTTTAGGTTCTATTTAATTAACATGCTCTCTGCTGCAGACAGCTAATTGACAGGCAGATACCGTATCAGTGAATCATTTGGTACATCACAGCATCTTTATTCACTTCTCAGGGGTGGGGCATTTCAGAATAATTAATGCTAACCACTACTGGGAACCTAATTTCCTGATAAATTATAAACTTCAATAATTTCAAGTGACAGAGAGATTTCTGTGTTCAAATCTGTGTTGTTACTACAGTTATTACAATTAAAGATTTTGAATATTTGCTTTTTTGTAACTACAGTCACAGGTCCTTTGAGGTATATTTTTCATATGTATAGTATTATGTGATCTTTGTCTTTAATTCAGTCTGTTATCTAAGTCCTGATTCTCCCAGTTGAGAAGAAATTGAGAGTTTCAAGTCCAAAACCCAGAAGGCAATCTGTACAGAAGGCATTGTAATGTCAGCTGATTTGTGGTGGAAACAGGTAAAGGCGAGGGAGAAGAGTTGTCAATTCTGCACTTGTTAACTTCTGGTAATTAACTGTTGCAGTGCAACTTCTTAAAAGCAAGAAGTGGCCCCTGCCTCTGTTGATAAAGGGTTTCACCTGCTCTTGTCACAGCAGGGATGAAAGGTGACAATGGGCAATGCACCAAAACAGAATCCGCCTCCTGGGAAGTTTATGGTCCTCCTGGGGTGTCTGTCTCTGAAGGCTTCAGTTCCCCAGGCTCCTGGGCTTGTTCCAGTCCTACCCCTGCCCTGTGCTAAGCACCAGCTTAGTTGTGTTTGAAGGGACAGAGATCTCTGGTGAGAAGGGACAACTCTTAATATGGCAAATTAATTACCTTAAATAAACTGGCCTTCACAAACTTCCTAAGATTTTGAAACAGTTTTCTAGTCCTGAGTATGAAGCTAGCACTGCAGACCCTCTTTTCTGTATGAACTTGCTAAAGTGTGTTTGAGACACTAGTGGGCAAACCTGGTAAGGCTGGTAACAAAATCTGTCTCTGTATATGAGGTAGAGGGATGGCAACTAATCTGATCACAGTGATGCCACTTCTAATTAATTTAGTGGTGATCTGTACCATTATTAGCAAGCTAATGCTGTTAACAGGAGTTGGCAAGAAATAGGCAAAAACTCTGCATGTCATGGGCATGTACCTGTTGAGCAAGTGCTGGGCCATCTCCACAGATGTGTGGGGTCATGCCTATTGAAAGCCTTAGCACTCATTGTTGCCTGGGCAAAGCCTCTCTCACTCAGCTATGGGAGCTCCCTCCTCCACATGCCCCCTCACAAAAGCATTTCTGCAGTGTATCCCTGTCTCCAGCCAGGCAGCAGCTCTGAGAGACTAGTATATGCCTACCTTGGCCAAGGAGCTCTCGGGGTTTCCTTCCTACTCTATGTGCATGGTGCATTTGTTCACCTGCTCTCTAATCACTGCATCTGTAATTTATAAGATGGATTTGTTCTTTTAGCACATTTGAGCAGTAAATTCACATGGGAGGTGCCAAGTATATAAGAAGCATTCAACCAAAAAGCTCGTTTCTGAGGCCTTCTGGACTCTGTAGGAGCATGTCTGAGGCTTGGCGGTTCCTCAGATGCAGACCCTGTGATACTGTGTAAGCCACCTCTGCCCTGTGGAGGCTCATAGCCCCACACTTTCCCGAGGCAAATGTGTCATTTCATTTCAAGCATAAAATAGATGCTTACTCCAGCAATATGAGGACCGAAAGGACAAAAGTATGAAAAAATATTTACTGAGTCAGTGGCTAGCTCCATTTATTAGTTTCACATCTCTTACAGAGTTAATTGCAGTAAATCTCATTAACTGCGTGGAGTGGGCTGGAGAGTGGCTTTCTTGCTGCTAGCTGCTGATGTAGTCTTAGTGCCTCTGTACTGATGTAGCCATCATTGAAAAACCTTGATTTCCCAAGGCAGCAGGCTTGGTGCTAATTTTACATGGTCCTTTCCAGCACTTGCTGTGATGTTCAGTGGTGAAGACTTGTTCTGTTGGATGACTTCTGTGTGCTTCTATAGAAATCCCAATGTCCCAAAGAACAAAAAAACCCTAAGACCAAACTCCTTCCAGTAACATCAGTGTTGCTTCTGGAATGAATCTGAGATTATATTGCTGTCATTCCCAAAATGCTGCCTGCAAAATGTGGTGGTCTTACTCACAGCCACTTGAAATCACCTCCTCTACAACTGTGCCAATGCAGAGGTCATGACAGGGCTGCTTGGCCCACTGGACATAATTAAGCATCTCCAAATTTGTGTGTGGCTGCAGCATACGTCCCTTATAGCATCCCTCTCAAGAGCTCAGGGGAAGGAGGTATCTCCAAAATAAGGAGGGTCTCATCGATGCTAAAGAGGTTTTTAGGCTCCTTTCCATCATACAGTGACTGTACTAATCATGCAGGAGTGAAAGGGTAAATCAAAGCTCCAACATGTAAATGTTTAATTTCAAGCAATTATCTGTTCTGTTTCTGATGTGGAAGAGCTTTACATGTGCAGAGAGGCCAGGATGGCTGATTACTCAGATGGATAGTTTCTTACCTCTATGTTGGTGTACTGCAATGGGGGTCCACCACTGCTCCTACCTTGCCTGAGAGCTTTCTGTGGTGCCTTTTTGTGAATTGTCTTCCTCAGGGTGGAAAGAAAAGCAGTAGAGGTCTATTTCTGAGTCCTGTATTTAAGTAATCAAAAAGAAAAAAAAAAAAGGGCTTTTTTCAGCCTCCCTAAAAACTTCAGTGTGTTTTGGGAAAATAATTGCAAGAACTAGATTTTTAACTAAAACTCAAGTATACCACCAGACTCCAACTGCTGGAAAGTTCAGGGAAAAGGGAAATACTCTTTCATTTGACATAAACAGAGGGCACTGCTGATAAGCTGTCCATCAGACTGTCTGGAGGTTTGCTGTGTCTCCCTTTTGGCTGTTAGTGGGTTGGAGGGGTGGAGAGAGACATGCTTGATCTGCAATGCGGTGAGAAAAGTCTGGGGGCTTCACTGTGGCTGGCCAGGCTTCCAGACCCCTGACGTGGTGTTTTGATTCAAACCAATGTTGTGTTTCTGCCTTTCAAGAGCTGTGTGGCGGGTGCGAGATAGCACAGCGCCGCAGGAAGGCTTTGATTGCCACAACTTTCAGCACATGCCGATGGCTCCATTTGATTCCTGACAATAAAACTTCCAGTCTAGAAACTGCCTTTGGCAAGCGCTTGGGCTTTGGCTGGGGGCTGAGACATGAATAGCAGTTCCAATCAGCCTTGGAAGTGAGGAAATTACTTTTTTTAGGCTGGATAGGATTATAGTAACAACCTCTTTGCAGGCTCTATTTTCACAGAAGTCGAGAAAACTTTCATTTATGCTTCTTGCCTTGACTAAAGCTTAAGGACTTGTTGCTGTTTATGCCTCTAGTGCCCTTTCGTGCTGACAGGGAAAGAGGACTGATGCAGTCTTTCAACTTGTTTTCTTTCTGTGCACTGCCATTTACAGAGGACTGCTTATTTTCATATTTTCATCTAAGACTTAAACGAAGAATGTGTTTTGGCTAAGATGCGCATGTCCTGTAGTTAATCTTTCAAACTAATCTGAGATTAGTAAAAGCCCAAGAGCTGAAAGTGGAGCTGCTTCTTTTAATCCCAGAAGCCAGGTCCAAACTCTGAAAATATTTAGGTCTCCATTCCTATCTATGGGTGCTGAGTGTCATTGAGGACCTGGGTCTTACTTAGTAAGCGTCTTTCTTGCTGTATAACAAAATCTGTTGTCATTAGTCACAGCCCTATGAGGAGCCAGGCTGCCTGAGCGGCTGTGGCCAGGTCTCTGTAGCCAAGAGAGTAAGGGATGATGCAGCTGGCACAGAAGCACCATGTTAGTAAAAATGTGTTTTCATGGAAGGCTTTTGATGGCCATGGCTTAATCGAGAGCATGGAAGAAATGAAGTCTATGACTCAGACTACTCATCAGGTTTGCTAGGATGCAGCTGCTGTCACTGATGTTTGCATTTTGTGATGACTCCCAAGACTTAGGGCACTTGAAGTGCTGAATGTTAATGGCAGCCAAAGCAGCCATTTCAAAAGCAAGTTCTGATCAGCAAGTAGTGCATTTCAGAAAGAATATAAATTGTTCTGCTGCCAATTTTTCTCTTGACCATGCAGCAACTTTCTAATTAATGTGTTAGCTGGTTGCCAATTAACAGGCAAAATTGTCTTGCCTGCTGAACACTTTTCCACTCCCAATATATTCTCTTTTCCTCTCATGCCTTTTTATCTCTGCAGTCAGTTGGACACCACTGCTAAAGCCATCTGCCCCCTCATTCTGGGAATTGCTGTCATAGCTCCTGGTCCCTTACTGTGTCTGATCCAGCCCTCTTTGGGCTTGCCTTACTACTTCATGATTTTTTCTTCTCTCCTTCATCTCTGATCATGTTTTACTTCACTCTTGGCTGCCTGTTTCCTCTTTCAACACCAAAATCCTCTGTCTCCATCTGAGTCCTTTCCCTTGCTGACTTTCCAAGCAGTCTTCCATTCTTCCTGGTGGTTGAGAGATAGGTGTTGTACGGGTTTTTCCTAATGGTCTAGAAGCATTGTTAGTTCTTTGATGATATTTCTCTAGTATGCCAGATGGTGATTAACTCTTGTGCAGGTTTGTTTGAGGGAGATGAGAAGGAAACTTCCGTGTTGCTGAGAAAGAGCGTGGCTTCATTCAATGGAGATGGGTTGGGGACAAAGGATGCAGGTTAATTGTCCTGTCCTTAAAAGGTTGTGTGTTGCTGCAGAGATGGAAAAGCCTTATGTGCTGCCCAGTCTGAATAACAGCTTCACTGAAGCTTGGTTTGAAAATTAGGAAGAAATTAAAGATGAGCATGGCCACATCCTTCTGCCCTCTTACAGCAGTGAAGGGGGAGATCTCTGGGTCACAGGTACCAGCAAGGCTGACGAAGAGGGTTTTCAAATGGTATCTTCATCTGCTTTTCAGCCCTGAGGTGAGACATCTGCTCATGCTAGGCAGAGTTGTGATCTCTAAGATAGTCCCTCACTGCAGGAGACTGCAGTGGGCAGAATAGTGACCACATGGGACATGCAGGGTAGGACTTGTCCAAACAGACATATTTCCTGACATGACTGCAGGTTATGGATTATCTCCACTGCCCTGCTTTGTGAAACAATAGGAATGGGTTCTTCCAGGGCATAGTTCAGCTTAGCCACAAAAAAGATGACCCAAGGGGATGAGGTAAATTGTAGACTTCAACAGTCTCTTAGCACTGATGGCAGAAGGCTGATATGGGTGCTAAACTCTGCAGCTTGAACTGTGGTCAGGTCATGGTGCAGGAGCCATCCTGCTCCCTCCACTGGCATGTCCCAGAGTGCCAGTGCTGCTGTGGCTTGAGGGACACCCCTGGCCCTGTAGCTTAGCTCTCCTGCTTTAACATAACACCAACAAAAAACCCTCAGCACATAGAATTCAGTTACCTATTTTTTTCTGTCCATATGTGTTATATGTGCCTCTGGTGTGTATATTTATATAAATTCTTATTTGCCAGCTTCATAAAATACTCATTAGGAGTGGGATGGGTGAGGGTGACCCAGATGCACAAGAGGAAATGTTTCATATCTCAAGGAGTGCCGTATGTGCCCCCCAGCAGCCCCTCCCTCCCCCCTATCAGATGTAGGGTTTAATGGGCTTAAGAATTAGAGCAGCTGCTTGGTGCAGAATTTATTGACTGAGTGTGCATAACGAGAGGAATTAAAAACCTAATTGGCTGAGCTACTCCCTGTCAGTTTGAGAATTTTTACTTTTCTCAGGGCTTGATGTTTTTATTAAGGTTCCTGGACTCCTTCCTCCCTCCTGCTTGCTTTTCTACTTCTGTTTTATCCGTCTGAGATCTAAATAGTTAGAAAGCCTGTCCATTATCTTCTGGGGATGATATCACCCTCTTCACTGGTGGTCCTGAGGAGGAAGCAATAGTGTCCTTGGTGTCTGGTGGCCAGATGGAGTTTGGCTGGCACTTAGAGTAGATTGTCTTGCAAGGGATCAGAGTAAAAGATGGATGTGGGGTTGTATAGGTACTTCATGCTCTGGAGTTGCCTCCAGAGCAGCAGACACCTCCCTTGCCGTGGCTTGGTAAATGCCCTTACTTAAGCTGTAGTATGCTTTCCCTTTCAGAATCAACTTTGCTGGGCTTCCTGCTGCCAGCTGAAAAATAGAATTTATCTGCTGTATTAAGAAAGTAGGAAAGGGAGCTTGCCTGGAAAACAAAGTCTGACCGAAGCATCAGTCCTATGCAGTGCTACAAGTCGCAAAGCTCCAAAGGCAGTGTAATAGCTTTCCTTCTGATAAAGCTGGCTCATTAAATGCTTCCCTAGAGAAACCTCACCTGTGCTCTCTGCTTTCCTTTTCCAGCTGTGGATGTGGAAGCAGAAAATGAGTTTGTATTTCAAAACTCTAGATATAAAAACCTTGCTGTGGACTACTTCTGAGGCAGTGTGTGGAGGCTGTGCCACTGACTGGGCACTGTTCCCATGGCCCAGAGCATGTGTCCCCCATCACCTGCAGGACACAAAGCCATGGGGTTGTCTTCTATGTGCCAACACTTGTAGGTGCACCCTAAAAAGGCATTTTCTGTGCATTGTCCGCAGCACCACAGCCCAAACCTCACTGGTGTGCAGTACTACTCATCAGGATGTAACCCTCAGCTCCAATCTGAAACTGGATGTACTGGCTTTTACTTCTGAAAGGCTGGTGTTACATGGCTTATACCATACATGCTAACAAAGGCCCACAGCCCCGTCTTCATCTTGGGCACCCAAATCCTAGGTTGCATTGCTTCCTTGAGGCAAAATGTGGCATTGTGTTTTTGAGATCTGGAAGAAACTGGGTCGGTTTCTAAATGGGTTTCCTCCTGGAGATAAACAATATGGTGCAGCTTTCTGAGAAGGCATTTTGTTTCTGGCTGTTACCTGCTGCCATTCTAGTAAGTCTGTGGTGCATACAAAAGGTTAGTTAGGTGTCTTGTGTATCTGTGCCCAGAGAGAGCCTCCTTCTGCATCTTGTGGTAGTGGGAGCCAAGTCTCTACTCCAGGCTTTTCCTCTTGCTCTCAGAGAGGCTGAATGGGCACAAAAATAGCCTCACTTAAGACTATGTCTCATTACTACAGTAAGTCAACAACCACTTGAGTATCCAGGGATTCGATCAAAGCTAGAATATTGAAAGCAAGGACAAAGAGTGGCCAACTTATTTGACTTCCACTTATTTCCAGACCCTGTTGAGCACACGGCTCCTCACTGACATGAAGGGTGTTCTCAGCAGAGCAGCTGCCTGCTCTCTGCCTCCCCTGTAGTCAAGAGAAGGGCCCCTCCAGAAGCTTCAGCCTGAGAGTGAGGGCAGCCACCCCCCTGTCTTTGCTTTGCCTCTGGTACCTGGCAGAGGGATGAGGAGGTCACCTTTCCCATCCTGTCCCTGGGCACAGCATCTCTCTTGTACTGCCACTCTGTGTGAGACCCTGTGGTCACACAGGAGGGTGCATTTGGAATAGACATCAAATGTTGCTATGAACTCAGGCTCAAACAATCAAAAAGAAGCAAATCCTAGTTGCTGATTGCTGCTTGGGTTTTAGGTAAATCTCTTTAATTCACTGATTTTTCCTCCAAGGAGCAACTCAACAGCTGTCTGGCTTTTCATGGCTAATGACAGCATCTTTTTGAAATGGAAAGAGCAATGTATTGTAAGTAGTTACCAATGACTCAAGGCCTGAGTCTGATTCAGGATCCTTGGATGACCTTTTGCTTCAGGTGGGTTTGCCACCTGTATAATGTTGCATTTTGGGGCATTTTTTCTTGTTGTCCCCTCTTTAATACAAGCCCTCCTCTCCCTCTGACAGCCATACCTGTTGAGACTGGAGTTGTGCAAGATATTGGTGCAGTACCAAGTACCACAAAGCTGCCAGCACAGCAGCAAAAAATCTTCTTATTTTCTACTTGGAAATCGTATTAGTATTTCAGATTCTAGTGGAAGCAAGACCGGAGGCTTTTATTGCAGCTGAACTTGTTGTGGTCACCCCTGCGTCTTTAGTCCTCTTCACCCAATGATGCTGTAGTAAAAGTAAAAGTAATCAATAGTAAATGTATCCCAGATACCTATTTCATGACAAAAACACCTCAGTGAAATGAAAATGAAGTGTGAGTCTCAGTAGTGTCGACAAGGAGGGTACTATATCTTGAATTAATTCAAAGTCCCCTTCAACAGTTCTCAGTGTTATTCGCAGTAGATTGCAACATCTTTATGTTTTTGTGGTTTGTTTTTTTATTTGCAAGCCAGTCTGTGGGCATCATCACTTAGGGCTGAATTAGACCTGCCTGATTATTCATGCTTCTGTTATTGAAGAAGCAAGAGATGTCACAAGGCTGAGAGGTTTGCATGCTACTTTGCATTTAAAAACCACTTTTGTTAACGTCCTAGTAACCCTTTGGAAATATGAAAGCAGAAGCAGAAATCTATTTTTGCTGTGGCTGAAAGGCTATTGAAGCCCTCAGAAACCTGAAGTTTAACATGGGAAGTCATGGTGAAGGAAGAGCAAAGCATGGGAATTTACATTCAAGAGGAGGAAAATGAGGGATTTGGGAACAGAATAACTGATAGGTGCTGTGAATTCATTAAAAATAGACTATAAAAGATACACTACAAGGTTCTGGTGACAGACCAACAAAGCTTTTTCTTCCCCTTCATTGTTTATACTGTTACAGCATTCTCACAATAGCTGATAGTTTAGCCTTGTCCTCCATGGTTCATTATCTATTATTCTATTTATTAATACATTCTTGGGTCTTAGTGATGTGATAAACCATCCATGCTTTTCTTTTATGCTTTAATAGAATTCTTCTAAAATCTCCTCCATGTTTACATAACCTTGCATTTCACAGTTATCTATCATTTATTTCCTACTTTATGTATACTTGATAAAACCAGGGCAGCTAAAGTGTGTTCAGACAGCACAGGCCAGCAGCTACATATTCCAGTTCATGTGCTTCATAAAAAATGTTTCCATGAAATCAAATTCACAGTGCCTTTCTGAGGAAGAGGTGGGGAGGCTGCCCTTCTCCAAGGCAAGAGGTAATCCAGCTCTCATGGCAAGTAGGATTTGTCACTGGGAGTTCTCCTTCATCCTTCTATGAGAACATGGTCAAGATTCATGCCTACAAAGGTCTCTTGCTGGACTTCAGGCAAAGGGCTGGGCTTGCGACAGCCCCCTGTGGAAGATCCAGAGGGATGGCGGTGCTAAAATTTTACTTCTCTGTGAAACACTGGAGCTTCCTTTGGAGGAATCTGATTGATACGGTGACTTGCTGACTGGCAGAGCTGGGGCACTAACTGCTGTTTTAGGCTCTGGATTGGTATTGAGGATTTTTTTCATTAAGTACCCTTTGGAGAAGGGAGGACCAGCATCACTGCAGGGCTGCTCCTCATCAGAGCAGGAAATCATCTAAATATGATGGCAAACCTTTAATAACAAGACCAGGGAACTGGATGTGAGACCTCATTTATGATTTCATTCATAATCCCTTCAAAATGAGTTGGTACCAGTATGTGATAAGTGGATTATGTGTTAGGTCCAACTAAAGCCAGACACAATTAGTGCTTTAATAAACCAGTTGTATGCATTACTAACAACTGAGTCATAAGGGAATTGGTGTATTTACAAACCCTAATTAGTAGTTTGTTACTGTGATACCAAATTTAAACAAATCTGTAGCATCACTGACCATCTGGGTTAGAAATCTCTGTTTTGAATTTAATTAGGAAATAGTTGTGACAGAAAATTGGTCCTTATTAGTTAGCTAATGATCAGCATTCCCCTAATTGAAATGAAGAACTGTCTGTTGGGTTTGTGAAATGTTTGGATGTTTGAATAAAAAAATATTCTCTCACTTAGAACTTTGGAAGCTGCAACAACTGATTAAATACCACCTCCCTCCCCCAGTATTTTAGGAAATAAAATGCAAATTACCATTATGGATGTATGTGATAAAAATCTGGCAATTGGAGAGATTCACACATTTCTGGTTTGGCTTTTAAAACTGGTGATGAAGGAGCTGGCCCAGGCAGGGTGGCGTGGATGTGGCTGCTCCCCTGCCCCAGCACTGGGTGTTGGAGGCACTGGCTGTGCCTTCATCACCCCTGCCTCTGTGCAGCCTCATCCTGGAGTGGGAGCCAGACTGCAGTCGTAGTTGGTTTCTCCAAGAAAACAACTTGTCACTGCAGCAGTACAGAACCAGCTTAATTCTGTCTCCCACTTATTTTGATGAGGGTTTACTGTGTCCAAAAACTCCAGGCTCTGCAGGGCTGGGCATTCTCTTCAGTGCACATGCGCCCTGCCCTGAACAGATTGTGAGCATTTAATGGCTGATTCTAATGGGAGAATAAGATATGTATCATTTTCTGTAAGCACACTTATAGCAGAAGTGAGCATCTCAACCTTGCAATCAAAATACCGATAGTTCCTTTAAAACACAGACTGCAGTTCTTAATTAATTTTTGCTTCCTCCCTTTATAGTCCTTGGCAGACTTTGGATATTAGGATTCCTGGTAAGCTTTTCAGATTAAAGAAAACATACACCGGCATTAATAAACAACCTGATTGCTGCTGTTCTAGCTTTATTTGGAGCAGAGAAACTCTTTATATATTGTAACAGACAATGAAGTTTCTGTAGGGGCTTTAAATCACTTAATGTTGAAAGGAATTCCCAGGCGGCTTTATCAGTCACTGTGTAAAATTGTTAGAGATCTCCACCAGCTAATAAATTTGATTTGGGGTTTGTTTTGCTGGCATTTGCACAAACCCTCTGAGAACTATAGTTACTGTATTCTTATACAGTATTTGAATTCAAAATTGAAATGCCTGTTTCCCTCTCCTCTGGGAGGGGAAATAAAACTTTGCAATAGAATATGAATGTTGGTTGTTTTTCTTTTTAAGCCGATGCATTATTATTTGAGGAGATATAGTGTTTGACAAAACCATTTATTTTGTTTAAAATATTTTATTGAGTAATAAAACTAGTTTACATTGCCACCGCACATGGAGATTTGTGCCTGTTAATATGTAAGAGAGATGAATAAGGAAATGGGTACCCTGGCCTTGGTGTGTTTGACTTTATGGCTCTGGCCTCTCTGCCCAATGCTTGTACTGCTGTACAAATGCTGCTGCTGAGAGCTGGGTGTGGGGTGGGCCGTGCTGGGGCTGCTTTGGGGGGAGCATCACCCACCCATTAAGGAGATCTTGGAGGCTCAGTAGTCGGTGCCCAAAAGTAAAGGCGGTGTTGTTTTCTGGGTTTAATATTTTTTTTCCCTGCCCGGCACTCACAAATTTACTGTGAATTACTCCTTTTCATTGGATGTTCCCATTCTAAATGGAAGAGAACTGGCATTTTGAATCTCAAAAAATCCCCTCCAAGTATAGCCAACTGCAGCAGAGGGCAGTGTATTAGCTGGACTGTAGCCGCCCTGTGAGAAGCTCTTCTCCTGGCTCTGCTCAGCCCTTATCCATGATCTCTGGCCAAGGTGTCACTGGGCTTGCCAGAAATGCAGAACACGAACAGCCTCTCTCAGAATAGAAAGTTGCTTTTTTCCCCTCTCTTCTGACTCAGAGGAGCTGGACTGGAGTTCAGTAAGTCTTGTTTCAAGCCCTGTTTTGTTTTACTCTTTGCTTGGGCTCTCTCTCCTGCCATGGCATCTCCCCAGGTCAGAGTCTCACATCTGCACAGTGGGGCCAACAGTAGTTCTCTCCTGGCCTGGGACAGCTGAGGGCTTGGGGACATGATGTTCTTGAGAGACTGAGCAGAGCAGCAGGGGACACTTATCAGAAATCCTCTGACAGAACAAGCACTTTCTTTTCCTGCCATGGCTGCCCGGAGGCTGAAGAGGGGTGGCTTCTCTGCCGGAGCCAGGGATGCCAGCCCCATGGGCTCCTTACAGGATTGTAAGGACATTCCTGTAAGTGTGCACACTGGTGGCTCTGACATCCCCACCCCTCAGCACCAGTGAGACTCTACTGTGGATGCAATGGCTGTCCTTTGCATGACTAATGCCAGCTGAATTGGGACAGCCCTGAGTGGGAATGTTTTTTCCCAATTTATGAGCTCGCAGGAGAATCCAGAACCGTGGGGTTTGTTTTTGCAGCTCTCTGCTTCTTTTTTTGTTGATGCAGGTGTTCACTCTAAGGAATGTTAGGGAGTAATAGGGCTTTGAGTTAACTTGTTTGAAAGCAATTTGGGCTGTCCTTTCCATGCAGCTTCCCATGGCATGGGAAACCTCTTGTGGAACATACAGACATATGTACATACAGGCACACTGCTATACCTCTGCATGTTAGTGACAGATGCCGACAGATGCCACTTTCCCTCTTCCATTTTGGGCAAGTAATGATCACCCCTCAAACCCAGTCTGGCAACATTCTCCATCGCTGCTCTGGCCCAGCAGGGCTGCTGGGGCAGCCAGAGCTGCATCGTTCTTCTCCCACCGATGGCTGGAGAGTGACACTGATGGTCTCCGGTGAGAAGCCCATCCATCCACCCCCTTCGAGGAGGATGACAGCTGCCACAAAGCTCTTTGAGGGGGGATAGAGTTTAATGCCCTGGAAAATCTAAGACCCTGTGGAGCATGTAGTGGAGCTGCAAATGGGGTGCACTTGCAGATGCTACTCTACTGGTCAGTTAGTGGCATTTGTGTCATTTGCAAGGTAGGTTTTTTGTGTTTTCTATGGAGAGCAGCATGTGGTGCTGAAATTTCCCCAGATCTGAGTTTCAGCCCCCTAATAATGTGACACATCATTGTCCTGCAAAGTGTCTCCTGTGCTATTTTCTTCTGGGAGATGGATTCAGGCACTCTGGGAAATGCATGTATTTTTCTGCTAATAATGAGTCCAGCCACAAATGTTGCTTGAGTAATTTCACTGTTTCTGTTGCATACATTAAACATCATTTCTAGCTGCCCCCCTAACTGGTGGTTATTTCAAAGTTGTTTTGATTCACCATACAAGATGTTTGTGGGGACATCAAACAACCCTGCCATCAACTTGCCCATCCCCTCCCCAGATTCATCCTTGTATTTATGAAAAAGTCCTTGTCTTAACAGCTGACCCTGTCATAGAGCCCCAAGCAGTCATTTTGTGCAATTTTAATGCTGCTGTGCTCTCCTGCTTCTCTGAAAAGGCACCTCCATTTTTCGATGCCTGATAGGAATTATCTAGAGTGGGAGTGAGATCCTTGCTCCACCTGAGCATAGAGGAGCTGTGGGGTTTATCATCTTTTTGATAGAGTTTGCTGCCAGAAAACAGTGTGTGAGGTTGTTTCTAAGTGGGTTTTGGAGGTCTATCTTGTGCCTTAATAGCCTGGAACAAGTATTGGTCAGTGAGCTAAGTTATCTGTGGAAAATGGTCTGAGATACATAAATAAGAGTAAACCAAGATATGCTACCTGGGGCAGGTGGTTGTCCTTTTTTGGCTTATTTGACTTTGGTTTTGGTTTTCTTTTTTTCTAGTTTTAAAAATATTTGTGAGAAAAGGAGGGTTTTAATTGGTTTTTTAGTTGGCATCCTGGGGGATGGGCCTCACCTCCATGCCTATCTGCCTGGCAAGGATGGAAGGATACCTGGAAGGAATGTCTGGTCACCATGAGGGTCTTTGCTGCCTCCAAGGTCATCACTGGCAGGCACAGGGACCCATGTGCCTGGGAGATGGATGGAGGCACAGGTTTCCCACAGCTTGTCATTAGTCCTTGCTGAGGAACAGCTTAGCAATTCCTACCCGGTAAATTATGTGCCATTCCTCAAAAAAGTGGATTAAATAAATGGGGCTAGAGCATGTCTTTTTTGCTCTTAGCTTTAGCGTATTGATTTGGACATATTTTCAGGCTGAGAGTAATCAATTCTTGGGTAGATGGGCAGAATAAAATAATTTCAGGCAAACTCTTTGAGCGACTTGTCATTAATTCGCCTTTTGCTGTCGCTTGTTGAGGCCAGGCGTGATGCTCTCAGCATCCTCTGGGCGCCAGTGGAGCGGTGCCCTGGGGATCTCCTGGGGCTGCCGGGCCGGCAGGGAGGGAGGGGGATGCTGGGGCTAATGAATGCGCTGTGTTTGCTGATCTTTACAGAGTCACTTATTACTGCTAATTGGGAGGGACAGTTCAAACAAGCACAGAGGAGCAGTTGTCGCAGGAGCGTGACATGGGTTTAAAGAAGTGGCCAGGGAGGACTGCGCTGTGTGGCCACATCCTGGCGTGGTGCCAGGGTCATATCCTGCCTTTGTCAGGGACCCCCTCTGGAGCCGGTGGTCCCAAGGAATCCAGGCAGGACAAGCCGTCTTGGGGTGCCGCAGACAGACACGCAGCTGTTCGGGACACTTAGGAAGTCACCAGCTGACGGAAGGGGTGAGCTCCAGGCTCGAACACACATAAGATCAGAACTGTGCTCTGCATTAATGTGCCAGGCATCGGCTGGGCTAGCTCTCCTAAAGGAGCCCTCTGATTTGGTTCCAGGGAATGCTTTGTGCCTTCTTTCTGGATTGCTGTGCAGGGCAAAAAAAATGTTAAAGTTTGCTCTTCTGAAGGGAGAACACCCCTCCAAGCACAAGTATATCTCATCTTTTCCAGTTATTTTTTCTTCAAGTGCTCCCATCCAAGCTCGTATTCTTTTATTTATTGTTGCTTTCCCTAATTAAAAGCTTTTGGATTACTCCCGTCCAAGCTGAGTGCTTTTTGCAGCTGTGTACAAATTCCATTTCCACAGCAGGATTGACCCATTGTGCTCATTTTAAAGAGATTTTTTAAATGTTGCTTGGGGAAAATAGCTAAGCATAAATGTTTCAGAAATATAAGCAATATGAGTTATGTTTCTCGGTCACACATTGGGTTTGTAGTATTGAACAAGAAATCAGAGTGGGTTTAGGAGAGCAAGTAGGTTCTAATACTGAGGGGATGTGCAGAAGGGTGGGAGGGAACAGCTGTGCAATAGGAGGTGGAATGGAGAGCTGCTATGTGGGACCATAACCCTGCAGGTACCACAATCATAGCCAGCAGGGCTGTTTGACAGCAAGAGCTAGGGTGAAGATCTTGACTGGTTTGCTTCACTGCCCTGACCTTGTGCTGCTGTGACAGAATGGGTAGTGTCTATTCCAGGGGTGTAGAAGTAGGAGGTGCTGCCTCAGAAGCTCCTGATTCACCACTGTTCTTCCCAGGGCTGGGTCCATGGATGTGCCTGGGATGTTCCTCTGAGAGGGCTCAGAGCTGCTGGTGGATGAAGATGGAGGCTTCCAGGGGAAGTCCAGGGCTTTCAGTCCATCCAGGGTGAGGGACTGGTGGAGTTTGCTTGGCCTTTTGCTCTCTATTGCCTACTGTCTTCTTTTGAGAAATAGGGTCTGATTTGAGTCTGTGTTTCCAGTTTCCTTTTTAATTTAGAAATGAAGGTTGCCAAAGTGAAAATGAATGGCTTAGTTTTTCTTTGAATGAATAATTCCTCTCCCTTGTAAAAAAACTAAACCTCCATGCCTCCTGTTTGTAATGCAAGAAGGCAGAGATTATGTGCATCTGCAGCCTGATTTTAAATATGTTCCAAAGGCATACTGTACTGAAGAGGATGAACCTAAGGAAACAATCTTAATCTGTGAAGTTAACATCAACTGCTAAAGCATGGGCAAAAAATTCTCCATGTGTGGCTTGAATTCTAAGCACCAGTCAAGAGGCGTGTGAGCCAAAACCACCAGTCAAAGAATTCTCTAATCAGAACAGCTAACAAGAGAATTTTTTTTTTCTTTTGCATGTGTGGTGAAGATAAATTGAGTTTGTTTTGCAGCCTTCTCTGTTTTAGGTTTCCTGTGTCATAAGAGAATGAATTTGTTGTTCATTGATACCTTAATATATAGGTTCTTGGGTTGTTTTTTTTTTTTTTTTTAAAGGAGGAGAACAATGTCCCCTTCACTTTGGCATGAATAAATTCATTTATTCTCTGTAACCTCCGGAAGTCATTTATTTTGCCCTGTGACAGCTGCAGGGTCTGTTTGTGTAGGAGGGTTGCAGTCGCTTGGCAAGACCTCGTCCCTTCCTCACTCCCCGTGCCCAGCGCTGGTGGGGCCGGGGTGGGCCAGATGCTCCTGAACATCCCTTTCCCTTTTTGAAGGGTCTGGTAAGAAAACTGTGCTTTGCGTAGCAGAAATTACTCTACTCTACTGGGGTGAAGCAGCACTGGCTGCCAGCCACGTCGCAGTTCTGGTCTTCTCCCCAGTGATGCTCCTGACTGTGTATTTCCCTTTGTCTCTACGTACCATGAATCACCAATGAGATGTAATTGACAGCAATTTAATTAATATACATACTTTTACAGATGCTGCTCTTCTCTGTAACTTAGCAGTAGCTAAGGTCTATGTGACAGGTAACTGGGATATTTTGCCTTTATTATAGAAGGAAGGAAATTACTTGCCAAGGAGATTACAGTGTTGGTCCACTGTAGCCTATGGCCGAATTCAATGCAGTCAAACACTTGTCCTGCGCATTTGTGTATTTTAATGGTCAAAATAAGCAAAATCTATTGCTTTCCCCCAAACCCTTCCAAACACCCCTAACCAATATCCTGAGATAAATTACATATTTTGACAGGGTTGCAAGATACTGTGCCCTGTGGGTTTTCCTGTACAAACCTGTAAATGATTGTCAGATTTGACATGGAATAGAGAGACAGATGGACTTGTGTTGCCAAGCAAGGTGTCTTCTGGTCTCTTTAAACATTTCAGCAGTATCTCTCATCATCTTCTGTGACTTCAGTTTGTAAAGATAAGAAGTGCTAAAATAGTCCTATTAAAGCATGTAAATGAAGAAAGCCCTCATTGGTGTAACAGACTTCAAACACTGGATCCTAAGCCACAAAGTGCATAATACCTGCTGAACTGGAGGTGCCTTCCCTTGGCTCTCCCATCAGACCAGTACACTTCAGCATGTGTTGAGCTTCCCCTGAGTTGCTGTGAAAGTCAAGCACGTGCTAAGTGTTGTGCTGGACTGAGACTGAATTCCTCTCAAAACAAAGGACTGTGAATTACTCACAGACCAAGCCTTCCTTCCCACCATTGAATTTTGGAGTTGTGTTTCCAAATGCAGTGTGAATTTGTCCTCTGCTCCTCTTTTCCTCACCTGTGTCCTGGTCAGGGTGCACCACCACATCTCCCCTCAGACATGGGCTTCCAGGTTCTCACTGCCTCTGGGGACTGGAGAGAGGACACTCCTTTCCTCAAGCAGATCAGCCCCATCACACCATGGTTCAAGGGCTTCATCGGGCTGCTCTACCTGGGAAATCCTGTTTGGTCTCCATGGGTGAGAAGAAAGTTGCTCCATGGTGGAGTAGCTCAGTGGGCTCAGCTTGTGGCTTTAGTCATTATCCACACCCGAGTTGTAAATGCAGCAGCACTTACCAGCCCTGCTAATCAAAAATAATATGTAGCTTAATAGAACTTCTCCATTAAAAGGTTTTGGAAATAATGTATAAAATGAATGGTTCACCCGTCGAGTTTCAAATGGCTGGGGAGGGAAGCCCCAGTTCACCCACAGACCTCCAGGCACTGCACACACAGTTGTGCTGTGCCTAAAACTGAAGCTGGGAATTGGTTTTGATTTTCATTTAAAATTCTAATGTCTGATGTTCTTAAATTGAACAAATGATATTTTAAAAAAATATATCAGGCTCCAACATCTGCAGATTATGATTTGCATTTTGAAATTGGCTGCTTGAATTGAACAAGGATGAATACTGTCACTCTTCTTTTATTCGCTCAGTTTATTTAATGAAATGCTAGAGGTCAACCCTTTGTCCTTAAATTAGTTACTATAAAAATCTTTTTGTACTTTTCTGCTTGTTATGATGTCTTCTAAGCAGAAGAGAAGGTTGCCATTAATTATGTCTTTGTTGAATATGGATATCTATTCACAGTTAGTTAAACAGTTTCAAACAAAATTAGCATTGAGCAACTCTAAGGCCAGCTTTAGGTTGGTTATCAAGAATTTTTTGCTAAGAGAATGCTCTTCTGCAAGTGTGCATTATCTAATATATTCAGCTTTCAGTTGCTAATTTTTTTTCCAGATGAAGATGGGCTTAATTGAGGTTGTGCTTTTAAGTTTGTAGAGCTCTTCAGCATCTCATACAAAAGCATCTAGAGGCTTTTCATTTGTCTTGAGTATGTTTTAGATGTACAAATATTATTTACTTTAAACTCTAAATCAAAAGGCACACTGTAACTATTTTAAATAAAACATTATTCTCTGCTGAAATATATATAAATTCAAAGCAGGACTTTTTTTCATTATCACTTAATAATTTATTTGAAAGAGCTGCTATTAACAAATTTTAGGATAATACTGAAATAGCAGTTTAGTAGCTGGTCTCAAACAGGCATTTAGTAATGTAATTTACTTGTCAAAGATAGAGGATGTATGTTAATGTTAAGATATAGTTCCAGTTTCATGTCTGACTCTTAGCTAAGTGCCATTTTGAATAGAGCTTTAAAGATTAATCTGCATTAGTTTTTAGAAAGGTCTCAATATGGTGATAAAGCTAAATTTTTCAATAATAGCCACATTGGGTGGCCGTCTCTTTTGTGATGAGGCTTGGTTTATTTTACTTTATTTTCCAGTCTCAGTTGGTGGTACAACATGCAGCATCCATGGCAGCAGTGCCTTCTGGGGGGTAATGGGGAGCTGTGGGCTCTGAGTAAGTTCCAGAGCCCTGGATGCCCCACACCAGGGGGACACCCCACACCAGGGGGACACCCCACATGAACCCACAACCGTGTCCCAAGGACCTGGCAGAGACACCCCTGCTCTTACTCAACCCCAGAAATGTTTCTTAACAGATCCTAATAAAGTGAACCATTCTGCTGCTATGGCAGGGCACCAAGGCACCAAGAAGGACTCCTGTGGGTGCCCAGGATGGCAGGGAGGCAGTGGAACAAGGGGATGCACCCACATTTTTAAGGAGCTGTATGGACGAGCTGGACAAGCCATCTTTAGTCCTTGGTGTTGTCCAGCCCCAAGCCAGACAATAACATGCTGGGTATTTGGAAACAGGGAGGAACAGAGAGCACAGAGAGGAGAAAATGCTGCAAGCAAAAAAAGAGGATAATTAGGAAAAGTAATAAGAAAATATAAATGTGATAGTGGAGGATTAGCCGAAGTCATTGGAAATGCAAATGAACGCCATGCTAGCTTCCAACATCTTTTTTCTAAGCTTGTATTTCAGAAAGGATTTTTCTCTTTTTCTTCCCCCCTCCTTTGCCTCCTCCTCAGTGCGGCAGCACTGCTTTCCCAGCAGCATTAAATATTCTTGAAAATGAGACTGTAACCTTGTAACGCTTTTAAGTATAATATACTTTTTTTTTTCCATTTTAAATACTAGCTCATAATGACATTGTGAAGTAGGGATCCCGAGTCAGCCTTATTATCACGGTGTCTCCTTGAGCCGAACCTCTGAGAAATGTGAAGGGGAGACCTTTTGGAATGAACAAATCCTTTAGCTGCCTATAATTATTTATTAAAATAGGCTACCGGCATAAAGGATGGGGAGGGGGAGGGAGGAGCAGAATTCCTTTCTCTGTACATCCCTCCATGAAGATACATGTATGTATACATATCCAGTGACTAAGTGAAGCAATTGAAATGCCCAAACCCTGGATTTTAGAAATATAAAAGAAAAATATATAACATGAACAGATTACACTTTTTTTGATGAGCCCAAAAGAAAATGCTGCTTCCTGACCCTTGAAAGAGAGTCGCGATTGATCAGGGCAGCTGCTGGGGTTTTTCATGTAAATGCCTGGCAGACAGGTTTGGGAGGAATGCTGTTCTGTACCTGTACTCACAGCCCCATGTGAAAAGGAAAACAAGATTGGGATCAATGTTTTTCCCACTGTGTGCATGAGTGGTGAATGAGAAACCATCCTGCTTCATTTGTTGGGCTGGGTAAAAGAAAAAAAAAAAAAAGCAAACAGCAAACCAAAAAAATCCTCAAAATCAAACAAACAAAAGAAAAAACTCTCAAAAAACAAACATATCTGGCTTTCATTTTATGTAATGAATTGCATTGCTTGTTGCAGGTTTGTCTAACTTCATTAATCGACCAAACCAGCACGTGTGAGCTTTGTGCTGTTGAGTATTAGAGAGGTAACCTAACCCTCTCGCTACGTCTTGAGAAATTTTATAAACTTAGCAGGCTATTAAAAAAAAAATCTTTGGGGTCAGCTTTCCACTTGTGCCTTTAGCTCTTGAACAAGTACTTTTATGGTTTCTTCTAATATATAGGATTTATCTGCAGCTCTGTGAAGGGCTTTTAAATTTAATCCAGCGTTGAAGTAGTAATTTGTTGCTAGTGCTTTATAACAGGCTTTTCTTTTAACTTTCCTGGGATGCGAGCTCTTTGTGCAGGCTAATCTGTGATACACAATGCCAATCTGCTCGGGGTATCTCGGGTTTGGACCTCAGATGTCCTCAAAATACGAGGAACGAAAGTTGGTGAGTGCGTTATGATGAGAATGGTAAGATGGGAATTGTGTGGCAGCGGCGCTGAGGGAGAACTGGGAGGGGGGGGGCTGCACCCATCGGCGTCTGGAGAAGCCCCGACACCATCATGATTTCTATTGCACGGGCATTACATTTGTAACTTGGTTGGGGTCTGAGATTTTTCCCCATGCATACATGGAGCTGTTGGTGTACATATTTTATGCGGGCTCCTGAAGCTTTTCTGGAAAGTGTAATTTTTTTCACTCCTTTTGGATAATATTTTTTTTAATCAATTTTTTAATTTCTCTTACATTTGTAGTAACCTGTTTGGTTTTGGGTTTGTTTTTTTTTCCTGAAGAATGGAGTAGTATAGATGTTCCACATCTTTTTCCTTTTCAGAGCTGGGGGAAAAAATCATGATAATGGAAAAGAACCTTTTTCCAGCTATTTGTTTTATTTGAAGTATACATAATTTTAAATATTTGTAAAGCAAAAGTTTCACCTTTATGCCTTACAGATGCATGTCTTTCTCTCCTCTTCTTTCATTAAAAAATAATATTTTTGATCCCAGATGATTGATCAATATTTTTTTCCAGGTACAAAAACATATTTGGGATATGTTTGGATATAGTGCAAGCATTTGAAATAATGCACAACAAATATGAAATAGGCTCTCATAAATAAAGATACTGAAGCCACTATATGAAAAATGGGAGTAGCTCTGCCTACTTCTCTCCCTTTTATCAAGAACATTTCCAAAGTAGATTAATATTACAGGGGACTTTTTGGCAGTTATGGTTCAGTGAAGAAATGTTGATATTATTTACATGAACTCTATCTATAGTTTGTATTTTTATGTCTGGGTTAAAAATGATACCTTTTATGTGTTGCATACATTTGTTCCTGTGGCACGACATGTGTCACATTTTGCTTCTCATACAGTACTGTTAAAAATGTACAATTGGGAGCTCTGTGTGCCCAAATCTGGTCCTGGTCCTTACCGAGCAGGGACAATTACCTTATACCATAGTCACCGGGTCCTTCTGTCTTTTTTTCTGCCAGTTGCTGTTGTACAGGAGTTAATCAATTACAGCCCAAATCATATGTTTCCTAAAGTACAAACTGCAGCCCAGAAATATTTTTGAGCCATAAAGAGGGGAACTTGCAGGTACAGCAGCACGTGTGAAGGTTTATAGGGATGATTTAGTGAATATGAGAACATATTTTGTGCTCTATTGTTTGGACTCAAGAAGGCATAAAATCTTTAACATCTATTTATCATGTAGCTATTTTAATGTAAACATTTGTCTATTTGGATGAAGTGTTTTCATTATTAAGCTAATTTCCACATGTTTCAGATAGACTGATGAGTTCGAAGCAGAGCACTTGCTGATGAGAAACGAAATTCTGCCTCGGCTCAGCCTGCTGTCAGATACATCTTCATTAGTTTTTGTCATTCACCGATGGCAAATGCTCTATAAATGAGATGACGATCAGGTCCGCCTTGATAACTTGCCTTATCTCATTAGTTTTCACATCAAAGTTAATCAGCAATGTGAATTGTAATTGCTGGAAGAGACAATGCAATAGATCACTCGGCCTTTTTTTTCTGTATGGCATCTTGAAACATCAGCAGGCTGGTGTGAGTAGATAGGCTCAGAAAGAAAATGATGTGGAAAGCATAATAAGCAAGCTGCTCAGAATTAATGAGCTTACCCAATAAGAAAAGAATAACCAATCAATGTGAGTTGGGCAAATATAATTTAGGAATAATTGCTTGATTGGTTGTCTATAGTAGACTGATTTGACCACACACAAGGATTAAGAATTAAGATGTCAAGGCAAAAAAATAATTTGGCAACTGAGGGCATGTAATTTTTTGTTTCCTTCCCTTTATGACTGAAAGCGATTGCTGTTTGATATGTTATTCCCCGAGAATGAAAACATTAGATAGGCACACACTGGTGGTTTGTGTAATTTTTTGGGGCATTTTTTTCTTTATGCTTCCTTTATAATACAAGCTCTTTCAAACCTCACTGGGGATATTTTGGTATGGGACATTAAAAATGAATAGACGTTTTAAAAAAATAATAAAAGCTCAAATGCCTTCATTTGTGAGCGTTGCATTGAAAAGAGCTGTAAGCTGGAAGAGGCTGTGCACAAAACACTGGTTTCTGGCAAAATGACATGCCTGGGTGTTTGCAAAGCCCAGCCATTACTCGGTCCAAATCTGAAACACAATTCTTGTGGTACGCACGCTTTTAATATAATTTTCCCCACAGCCATTGGCCAATTAGTAAAGAACCCTTATATTCTTCTATCTAAACTGTGGGGAAGGTTCAGCCAGAAGGTAAATTTGCTTTGATCTACATTACACCTAATTGAGTCACCACCAATGTCTCTATCCCAACATCAAGAAATGTGAAAATGTTAGATTATTTCACTGGGGATTAAACCTAATTTTCGCGTGTTCTGCATTAACCTATTAGGCTGACTCATCTGCATTGCTAATATGGCTCAGGCAGCTGTCACCGCTAAAGAAAAACATGATCATGCAATCCTTGAATGAATGATTCCAGCTCTGATTAGTGTTAGTGAAGTTAGCTGAGCCCTGGTGATAAGGCAGGAAAATTCCCAGGTTGCCAATAGCTTTGAAAATTATCAGACTATGGGCAAAAATGTACCTCACGGCTCGCGGGCCTCCCTCCAAAGGCGACATTATTTAAGGCTGTCTTTTTCAGCTGCTCGCATAAACGTGTTTGCTTCTTTTAAGGGGCTGATGCCAGAGGTATGTATCAAAATGCTAATGGAAAATAACCTGCGTGCAGCCCGGCGTGGATAGCAGAGGTTTTTCCCTGCCCGGCTGCATTAGCGTGTGGATTTAAATGCCATTTCCAGAGGGGAACGGCGGCAGAGATGCCAAACCGGCTCCAGCCAGGAGAAAGGGCTCGAGGGAGCCACTGCAGTCCCCTCCGGCCAGCACAGACCAGATCCTGAGCCTCTGCCAGCCCCGCTCTTTGTTCACCGGGAGGTGGGCACCGTCGTCATCTCAAGCCCTTCCTTATTTCTTTCTATCTGTCAGACTTAAATAGAAGGGGTGTGGAGACGGGGGGGAGAGGACAAGGGGAGAAAAAGGCAACAATGACACATCCCCTTGAGATGGGAGAAATTTAGGAATGAGTTAGCCTCCTAGCAATAGAGCCAGGAGCCAATTTAATCCGATTAGCGCCTGCCAACAATAGATGCTCCTAACCCATTGTGGACAGAAGCTTTCACTTTATTTGTTTCTATTAGCCGAGAATCCAAGTTATCAGAAAAGTGGAATTTTGCCCCGTCAGATCGCTGAGACGATCAACAAAAAAACAAGTTGAGGAAAATAGTCTAATATGTCAATATTTATCTTTTGGCCCTAATTGTCTGCAGAGAGGACTTGTTGAGTGCGCAAAGTTTGCAGCTCCAGTTTATCTGTGAGCTCTTGATTCCCCTATTGTATGGATATAGTGGCAGCTCCTCACAATGTAATGATGTTTAAGGAGGGCAGTAACTGCAGAGGCACAATAGAAGCATTTTAATGGAAAAAGACTTGCAGTTGTCGACCAAACTGCAATGCTTGATAGAAAATGTAAAAGGACTTTAAACTGATATATATATTTATATAAATTTACAGTTTCTTTGTGAATACACTCACTTGCAGGTTTAAGGCAGATGCTCCTTTCTGAATTTGATAGCAAGAAACTAATTTTCAAATACTTTTGAATGCGTTCTCCTCTCCCAGACTGATGCCTGTTGTGGCATTGATATAATTTACTACCAGCATCACTGATGGTTCCTCTCCATACACGCATATCTGTGACATCCCTTTGATGAAGAAACGCTGTACCTGGGCTTAGTGTGCTACTGCTGGAGAGATCTCTTCTGCTGGTTGCACCAAAGGATTTTCCTCCAGTATGGGTGAAGCTACCCCTGGAATCAGCCTTCATGACGATCCCTGAGGACACTCCAGAAAGCGCTGACCTGCTAACGATTTCCTCCCCTAGATGACTTATCAAAGCCTGCTGAGTATCTGTTCCTTAATCAACATGACACAGGAACTGGTTCGTTATAGAGCAAATGTTCCCCCAAGACTGCTATGAAATGCTTCGCACCAATCTGCTCCAGGCTAACAGAGCTGATTTTTGTATTGTTGGTTTTGTAGCATCATCAGAGTAAGAAACCCATTTGGTTTGGACAGAAATGGTTTAATATAATGCTGTGTGTTGGCCTGGTTTGTTTTGCTCTTTGTGAGCAGTTGGGGCATCCCATGTTGCTGAAATCCCTATGGCTGCATCCTCAGCAACTTCCCAAGAGCTGAGGTAGACAGGCTGTCTGGGAATGATACATCTCAAAAGGCTGAGTCTTACAGGAGTGAACAGGCGGTGAAGGGAAGGATCTCTCTCAGCTGCAGCCATCTCAGCTGGGTAGTGGGTCCGCAGAACCTGGAGACGGAAATCAAGGTTTGCAGAGGGTGACGCATCCCTTTTGGATGGGTAGGCTTTTGGCAAGCACCTATCTCCTGCTGGCTGCAGAGGGGTGAGCTGCCTCCTGCCCTCCTTTCAGTGGCAAGAGTGCTGTGAGCTATAAAGATATTTGTCATTACTAACTGAGGATCAATCAAACCCTACCACCTTTTCACCACCTGGACTTTCAGCATCCTTAAATAGTGACAGCCCCACACCACTGCTGGGTGGTGGGTTCTGAGTCTTCTCAGCCTGATCTGGTGAGATCTTTTGATTTCATCCTTCCCAGTCTGATCGTATGATGGGCACCCCTACATGCAAAATAACAACCAACCTGACACACAAAAAGCTTCTGAGGAATTATAGGAAAATGCTGTTCTGTACCATGGTGATTCACTTCATATCACAGTGATGGTCATGTAGTATCACTAAAGCAAGGTTTTGTAGGATTTTAAGAAAAAGGATAAGATTGTTGTGTTAGATGTGGTTAAAAGCATTATAAACCTTCATTGTTCTATGAGTCGACCAGCTAGAAATCTCTGTCTTGTGAAATCTATTACCACACTCTCTGAAATCCTCTTCTGATGGATGCTTCCACAGGTGGGACATTGCCCTGCCATCTCCAAGTCAGAGCTGCATTTTGGGATTGCCTTGAGGTATTCCCCAAGGGTCAGCAGTGCTGGCATTCAAGTACAATCCCAGAGTCCTGGGCTTGGATAGAGCAATGCTAACTGCAGAAAGAAATATCACAAAAATGGCTTAATGAGATATTTAGTAAAAACAAGGGGCATAGGAGGAGAGGGATGTGGGAACCAGGAGCCCTCCTCTGTCCCAAGGGGCCTCGCCAGGGACCCCCACCCCACACCAGGAGTGCTGATCAGAACAGCTGGAGCTGGCAGTGCCCTCTGGTTCCCAGCACCAGTGCAGATCAGATAGTTGAGTTTTACTCCAAAGTGCTGAGTTATTTGCTACATGGAAAAGTACCAACCCTGAAAAGACCTATTCCACCTGGCAAAGGTACTAAATTGCAATTTGGGAGAGGTGTGTTACAGCATCACAAACACCTTAAGTAGCCACAGATTAGAATTTCATCCTTCTGGCCCAAATCCTTTAGGGCAGTCATTGATTCCACAGGGGGAGGATGAATTTACCCGCAGGGGCTGAGATGAGCTCCTCCTGGGTGGCAGAGTTTGCACCCTTCACTCTCCTCCCTAGGTGGATGCTGCCCTGTACGCAGCAGCCCTGAGTGGGGAAAAAGGATCAGGGTGATTATTCCCCATAGCTATGCAAGAAATACCTTCAGAGTTAGGTATTCTTATATAAAAACAGGGGGGGGTTCTCCCTCCTGTGCTATGATGATAGCCTCCAGATGTCTACTGAGCAAACTCAGGAAAAGCCGCAGTTATTCCAGAGTACATGTTCACATGTGGAATATTCTGGAACAGATATTTCCCTTCAAATTCATGCCCCATCTTATTCCAGAATATTTTCCCCATGTAGAGGACCACTTAGCTGGGGTCTCTGCTTGCTGCCATGCTGGTGATAAGATGGATTGGCTGATCTAATAGGTCTTTTCAGTCTCTGATTTTGAAAGCTAAGATTGGGAAATTAATTTCAGAAAGGTCAAAACAGAGCAAGGCTATCCTGCTGCTGTGCGATGGATCCTATTTTTTTAAATCTATCTATTGAAGAAAAGGTTAGTTATTCAGCATCCTGAGGAAAAAAAAAATAAATAAACTAAGCAGAGGGAATACAAAAAGTGTATAGATCTGCTGACCCATTCGCAATCTTCAGTTAATGAAAATGCCAGGGAACAGGAGTGGTAAGAGCCTACCGAGCTGGGAGGCGCTGACCCCATGATTGCTGGAAGCTGAATGCTCCAAATCCCAGCACCCCCCCGAAAGCAGCGCACGTGTCTGTGGGGCTGCCCACGGGGCTTAGGAGCCCCCCACCGCAGCAGGAGCCCTGCCGGCGTCATGGTGGCCGGACTGTGGGAGGTCTGCTTCCACCTCTGTCCTCTGGTGGGTGGCTGGGGGGTTTTGGTGGAGTTTTTAAGGGCAGTTTCCAGCGATGCTGAGCAAATCTCAGAGGTGCTAACAGAAAACCCAGCTCAAGATCCAGGGGGGCCAGAAATGGTCAGGGGTGTCATTTTGGGTTCACTCAAGTCACCAAGAAGTTTGGGGAGTCCTTGTGTTAGTGGAAAGCTGGCTGAGATTTTCAGTGAGGAAAAAAGATAATACACAAAAAGAGGAGGACAAAAAAAAAGGCTGCACATAGATATTTCTTTTTATTTGTTTGCTTCCAATATGCAAGCCAAAAAGTAAAATTATAAATTACATACTTCTTTTTTTTTTTTTTTTTTAAACCTGGAAATCACAAGGAGAGAAGATGCCACTAGATGGAGGGGAATCACTTATTAATTAAAAAGAAAATAGATTTTTTTATTTGTTTACCTTTTCTTTTTTGCCTTTCTACACATTCAGTAAACTGCTTACCCAGCCCTTCCTCTGTCCATGTCTTTTCTTATAGGTGAATATGTGATATGAAATTTTTGAAAGCAAGGAGAAATTAATCAATCACTGATTGCAACCTTGTTCCTGTTTTACCTACATTTTGTAAGTTATGCTGTGCCTGGAGGCTGACAATGTAGCAGGAGTCCTGGGGCAAAGCTGCTGTTTCTGTGGGGAGGAGGGTGTAGGAAAAGGTACCTGTAATGATGATGCAGGAAGCAAGGGGTTGTTTCAGGGTGGGTAGCAGTGTGTGACATACTGAGGCAGCTGAAAAAGTGATATTCAGCTGTTCACGAATTATAAATACTGACTTGGCTCTCCCCTGGGCAAACCAAATAAATTCTGATGATTGCTCTGGAGACAGGATCCTGTCTTGAGTATCTAGCTAAGGCAACGTCAATTAACACACTTATCTCAACCTTCTGCAATTTGCCTTTACACCTGTAAAGGCCAATCTCGCTTTAAGTTTCACTCTTTGCATATATACATTTTTTTGTGTATATATATATGTATATGTATGGGGTTGTACCCATATGGTAGCATGTTTAACAATTGTTATTGGAGTTCTCCATTTCTTGCTCATGCATTTTCTTATTGCTTTCTGCAATCAGTTATACAAAAACAAGACAGCAGTACATGGGTAAAATAAACAAATATCTCCAGTTGAGGATTATGTTAACAAGTTCAGTAATAAATGACAATTATTAGTCAATATATACAAATTACTTAATTCTTTTAACACACCAGGCAACACTGGAGATAAAGTATAACTTGGGAAATTGGTCACATATTTCATTCTGAACAGAAGATGTGAAGAAAAATGTCAAAGCAAGCAAACACATCTGGCTCATTAACGTGATTATCTTTTCCCAGTAAAGAGTCTCAAACAGATTTGAATGGACACCAGAGCATCTCTATAAATCAGATTTAGCTCCCCACAGCAAGTGCTGGGGAAGCTGCCAGGCATCAGTTAACCTGTCCTCTGCAATGTTTCTCTCACTGCTAATTCCAAAAACATTGAAGCAATTCACATGTAAAGACGTTTCCATAGTCCCAAATAAGTCCTGCTTTCCAAACCTGATACTGGAATTAAACATGGATTAATCCTCTGGCATCCAGTGAAAAAATAGGAACTTAAGTCTCTATAAGTAGAAAAATAGGTATTTTACTGACTTATGATAAATGTTGGCTTAAAGGGAAGAATACATCCAGTAGGAAAAAAATGAGGGCACATATGTGCCTTGTCATTTATATGGTATAATGGGGAGATATTTGATTGATATGGGGAGTGTGCTGCTGGCTGGGGAAGGCTTCTCTTAGGGAGTATCATAGAGGTATGTGTGTGGTCCAGAAGGCCTTTGGGGTTGGGATTTTCTGCTGTTAATATGTACATATGTAGATGCAGCTCGTCAGGCTTTTAGAAAAGCTTTGGTAAGGATGTGTGTGTGGTTCCTTGAAAGGGAGAAAGCAGTGAAGAGCCACCGGCTCCAAGAGCTCCTCCCCATCCCACAGGGACTCATCATGCAGCAACTTTCCCACAGGATGACTTAGTCTTGCAAACTGTAGTTTTCCTTCTTGTGTCAGGAGCTGGGGAGGAAAGGGGATGAACCTGGTGTGTAACACATCAAGATAATTAATCTAAATTATTTTTAGTGAGAATTTTTATTATCTATCTAGAGAAATTAGGCCGTTTCTCCAGGTCTGTGCACAGTGTTGAATAAATATGTTTATTTCAGTTATGAATGACAAAAAAGAAATTCGGCTTCACTCAATGCCTTAGGACAGCATCTCGCTGAATTAGTCTGAAACCAGACCTGGTCATTAAAATTTACCTTTAAAAAATGAGCACTAAAATTGACACCTGGAGGAGTGTGATCTTGCATGATGTTTCCAAGGCAAATAGTACTATGCACACCACCATCAGGAGCTGTGAGACCTGTCTCAAATGAAGCAATTGTAGCTCAGAAGAGGGAACCAGTAAAGGGGAGCAACTGGAATTGGTTGTTCATCTCTGCCCCACCACAGCCCTCATAACTGTAGGCACTCTCCTACCTGCCTATTGCAACCTGCTTGCAAAGTTTCACTGAGCATTGGCTGTTTGGAAAATCTCTGTGTTTCTGCAATTAGGATAGTTTGCATTTCAAAACAAGAATGACAGGTTATTCCTGCAAGCACTTAGCTTTACAGTATCTTTCCTTTAAAAACTTTCAAGTAAAAACATTAACTCAAGCCTAACTGAGAGGAAGTGCTGCAGATTTGAGGCAGGAATTTTTTCCCATGTGAATCAGAGATGTTGACTCTGTACCAGCATGTAAGTGGGACTCATTCCTCCCTCGCTGAAGATGGGCCATGACAGCCACAAATCAGATTTTTTACAGAGTTTTCTGTCCTTGCACATTTTTTTAAAAACCCGTATGTGATATAGAAGCAGAGTTCTAATATTCTGGGATTTGTCCCTACAGTTTCCTGTGGAGTATTGCCCAAGTCCTCTTTTTCTTCACTTTTTAAAGGGCAGCCTTACCTGCAAAAGGATCTAAGCATTTGATATTTAGGCTAAGAGTCACAAAGGCATATCTCGGATGTCCCAGCTGCATGGAGCCCTTGAGCACCTTGTGTGTGAGATTTTCGGAGCAGATAATGGGTGAGATGGTACAAATGATGTAATTTTGTCTGTTGGTGGAGCCAGGGGACAAGTACTCACACCATGTACTGGCACATGTCTCAAGTCACTCCTCAGATCTAGCCCCAAGCAAAAAGCCTGTGTGGAGGAGTTGAACTCCATTGCAACCCATGCGAGGAGGAAGAGTGGTAAAAGCATATAACCTGCATCTTTAAAAAGCTAAATTCTAAGAGTGCTGATAGGAGCTGTTGTTAAAGCCAAGGAACTGCTCCTCACCTCTGCTGCAGAGCAGATGTTAAAATATTAGCCCTGCTAGATGTATGGGAATTGGTGGAGCTGAAGACCATGGATGCTGCACGTCCTCCCCATTCACCCTTCCACATGACAGACCCTGTTAACTGGCTTCTAGGAGGCAATATCTGGGACAGAGCTGCAGGTTTGGCAAGCTGGATACATTCCCTCAGCCAAGGACCCCTGTGCTGATCCTGGCGTTGGCCATGGGGCTGCTGTGCGATCTGTGGGTTCTTAACCTCCAGTGGATCCTGGGAACACCGGGGGGAATAGCTCTAAACCCCATTTAAATAGGGAGTGGGAGGGGGGGAGGGAGAGAGAGGGGAACATTTATTAACATCTAATCCTGTTAAGATTTTCTACACCATATGTCTGAGCAACAGAACATGTGAAATGTGTACTAATTACTCCTGCCTGTGTCATGTGTGTATATTTTATATGCAGTCCCTGACCTTTTTGTTAATAACTTCACATTATATTCATTGACCTGAAACAAATTGAATTCAGTGGCACTCACTCAAGAATTGAATTACATAGTCTTCTTAATTGGTCTCTTATTTAAATGTGGAAAAGTAACAGTTTACCACCTGTAATATTTTTTTTTCCTTAAGAAATTCCTGTGGAGAGTGTTTGCACACATACTGGAGTCCTGTTGGGGGGGAGGGGAGGGAGGGGAGGGAATTAACATTAAAAACTCAAGCCTGGCATGCAAGGCGGAGCAGACTACTCCTGCTAAAGAAGTTATATCCTTCTTAAGCAAAACCCCTTGTAAAAGTCTGTGAAAGCACAAGAATAATCTCCCCTCCTCAGAGGAAAGGGCAGCAACTGGAACAAGCCGCATCCCAGCTTCCAAAAGACCCCACGCCAGATGAGCATCTCTACTCATCTCTGATCATCCAGCACTGATCCCCATGAGCTGCCTGCCCACCACCTCCCTCAGGTCCTGTCCCCAGACTGGTTGTCTGCTGAAAGCCAAGGTGGGGACCTGCAGGGTGCCTCGCATGCTGGTGGCTGTCCCGGGAACACTGACCCATGGAGCATCCTCACCTGCTGTGGAGGAGATAGGGGCTGGCTGGAATTTCTGCTTTGCTTTTATTCTTCCACTGCCAAGTTAATTGCTGAAGCCGCAGAGAGGGGACTTGCTGACTTACTCTTTACTTACTATATTTAACTTAAAAATGCAAATGTTATTAGTGTCCCGATCATTGATAAGAGTGCCTTTGTGCCATGCTTTAACCTCTATTAGGGGGGATTATGAGAACGTATCCACATTGGCATTTTCTAAGTGTCACTATGACAGCACTTGCTGCACAAATGCCTGGCTGTCACACTGAGGTTTATCACTAGGTTTTTTCCTGCGAATGCAGACTAATAAGCCCAGAAATTACAATTGCCTCCCTGCCGAATCTGTGATAGGCGGAAATAATGATATCAGTGCCCTGCTAATCTCCTTGCCTCCGCGCTTGGCACCATCCTATTGAGTCACCTGTCATATGCCGCTTTGATGAGGCGAATTCAATCTCTCAGCTATAATGACAATGGAGCCATTTTAATGTTTGGAAATGATTATGTGAAGGTTTCTCTTTGCTCTGTCTTGGCAAGCAAACCAGGTCGGTGTTCAGACTTGTGTCTCCTGCCACCACTAACGACTTGGAAGGAGCCAGGCTGTATTAAGTGAATATGGCAAGTTATTAGAAAGGAGATGCTGAAGGCAGTTTCATGGCAGGGGAGACACTCTTTATTTCCTTTTTCACAGGCAAGTATGAGCCTGAGAAGATGCTTTATATCCAGAAGCATCTTGTGGTCCCTTAGCAGCAGTGTACTGGGGTGTGAGCGCTCCACACACTGCATGCACGCAGCTGCAGGAACCCAGCAGCACCCTCAGGTGCCCCCCAACACAGGAACCACATGGCTCCAGGCACTTTTCCAGCCCCAGTCTCAAGGTTGCTACTCTAAGATGGGATGGATGCAGGGGCAGCCACGAATGGACCAGTGCCCAGGGTGTCATTGTTTTCACTAAAAATTCAAGTACAAAACTTCCGCTTCTTAAGGTTTGCCACTAAACACAAAGACAAGTCAATGTTCTCAGGTAAAAGAAAACCTTTCTGACCAGCCCAGTGTATGCAAAATGTACTTGTGAATCTTTGTGCATGCACAACAGGCTGCGGGAAACTCAAAGACTGTCTGATTTTAAAAAACAAGGACCAGGACCGATTAGATAATATGGTAAGTCCCTTTAGTCTGGTCATGTGGGGTTAATAAACTGAGGAGTGAGCTGCTCTGCTGTCAGAGGCAGACTGGGTTCTGATGGAGGGAGCCCCACAAGGTGTAGGGCATCACATGTGTGATTCCTACTTGTGGATTTAGTTGTATTGATTTTGTGGTACAGAAGCTGACTTTCTTTGTGCAGCTGTATCTCTAATATCAGTGGTTTCTGAAATCAAGTCTCACCCTAGGAGCACAGTGAGTTGCCATTATATGTGAACTGAAGTGCTTTATTTATTTATTTTAATGTAAAAAGGAAACAATTACTTTTCTTCAGGCTGTCAGAGGTGTCAAATTCATAGGGGACTGCACCATCTGAGTAAACAAGGATCCTGGAGAAGCATCAAGTCCCACAGCTAGAATTTCATTGGTTGGAGTGAATGTTGGGGGCTCTCTACACTACTGGGGCTGTCTTCAGCAGGGTCTCTCCCTGGCATCTCTATGGCATGCTCATATGGGATGTGGGTAATGCGGAGGTGTGAGAGTCCCAGGTGGAAGTGGTGCTCATTGTGCAGTCTCTCATCATTGCTGACCCACTGCATAGGGCTTACCCAGCTCTCAGCTCATTTGTGGGCAGTGAGGTGCACTGCCCCCAGGGTTGGGCAAGAGGATGTTCCACCTGGCATGTTGAGGGTTTTTCTTCAACATCTTCACTGCCAGGTTATTAGAAGTTATTAATATGACATTGATTTTCTGAAATCTTGACCAAGTCTTTGATAAGGGGGGAATAAAGAAGTCGAATTTCAGATGTCAAGCTTTTATTAACGAAAGTGTTCAAGGCCATCTCTGGATGGATATTACGGGCTGCTTTCACTCTGCTCTTCAGTTTATGAAAAGCAATTGTTTAGCTGTATAGAGAGTATAGAGCAGAATCAAATTGACCTGCATGATACAGAATGTAGCACTGAGCCCATTTAACTAAGGGTCCTTTGAAAGAAATCTTTTTTATTATAGATGAGTGTTGAAATTATTTCAAGGAAGTTATTATCTGTCTAATAATTTCAAATGCATGAGTGACTTTCACATATAAAATTAAGGCAGCCCAATGCTTCAGATTTGGAGATAGGCTTAACACACGGCAAGCAGCACAGTGACACACATGCTCAGTGTTGTTCCCCAATATTTATTTTCAGGAATGCTCCTGATAGCAGCTCTGCCCTGTGTACTTAGCTTGGTGTAGTAGGAATTGGTGGGGATGGATGCTTGGGTGGGATGAATTCTTGGTGAGATGATGCTTGGGTGAGATGGATGTTTGGAAGAAATGGATGCTTGGTTGAAATGAATATTTGGGTGAGATGGATGCTGTGGTGAGATGGATGTTTGGACAAGATGGATGCTTGGTTGGAATGAATACTTGGGTGGGATGGATGCTTGGGTGATATGGATGCTTGGGTGGGAAGGCTGCTTGGATGTCATTGTATGGAGTACATTCATGCTCCAGTTCTGGTTACATCCTTGCAAGCCAGGAGAACCTGGCTTGGATCTGGCTTCACCCTACCCATCTGGGCAGCCTTGGGATGCATGTTTGTGTAATGGGGGACCCCCACATCTCCCCTAATTAAGGCATCCAATCTAATTAGGGTGGTTCCCCGCTGCAGCCACCCTGTGGGGGCGCATCAAAGCCCGCGTGGGGCACGCGTGGGGGGCGGCACACGGGCAGCACAATTACCCAAGTTAAGAAAACATCCCTGTAATTAGCGAGGCAACTCTAAGCACAAGGAATGGAAATTAGTCACAGTGCAATAAATTAGTCAGTGCATATATTACGTGCAGTGAGCACCCCAGGGGCCTCCTGTTTGCAAGGCTTTGGTTTGCAACCCCATGCCTCTCAATAAAGCATTCATCCCTAGGTGATTATGTTCCAGCAAAAGGAGTTTTTAACTGAATTACAAATTTTCTTTTCTAATTCTTTTGTAGGCAGAATTGGGATCCCTCACTTTTTTCTCTTCTTTCTTTTTTTTTTTTTTTTTGAAGGTCTAGGGAGCAAAGCCACTTCCCTCCCCCTTCAGCTAATAATTAATTTTCAGGGTGCTTCAAGACCCTGCATTGTTTGCTTTAATTAGGAGCAGTAGTTTCGGAACTATTTCAAAATCCCTCCCCAATTTTGAACTGTTTTAGCTGTTGTTTCTTTACTGGAGGAAGGAAAAGGGGGGGCTAGGCAGGAAATTGGACTGTAGCAGCACATAACATTTGCATCAAAATAATACAGCCAGCAACAGAAAATCACAATCACATCACTCAGAAGGAAGGAACAGAATACAAATTAAAGGAATAATGTAAATTTTTTGCCATTAAGCTTCAATGACCATTTGAAATGGTGCAAGGCACAAAGGTTTTGATGAGCATCATCCAGTTTGATTATTCATACTTGTGCTTCTGCTTGAATTAAAGTAGGAGTGCTAGAGCCTGTTAAAGCAAAATATTTGAATTGGTAGTGAACTCTCACCTTTACTTGCATCCATTTACTTTTCAAATGAATACCAGATAAGTTAGTCCATTTTATAATCGGCCTGTTTTCCAGTGAGTGCTGTCATTACATACCAATTTCTTTTAGAAGTGCTTCCTAAGAAACATTAAATACTTACAAATAAGGATCTGTCCGTCACTGGCAGCAATCCTATTTGAGCAGTGTTAGGAGACTCTAGGCAGGTTGTGTGCCCTCCCTTTGATGGATCTGTGCATGACTTCTTTGGCCCTACGTGCAGGCGCTGCCAGTGCTCAACCCAGCTCATTAGCTGCCCAGCGGGCTCTGCTTCCCACCAGCCTCCACGCACGCACATGCACGGCCAGTTTGCAAACACCCCATCAGTTTGAAAACATCCTGCCTGGCCAACACGTGCCCTTGCCTTGCTGCTTGTGGGAGGACCTGCTTCCAAGCTAAAGAATGACATTTTGTTTCATTTTGGTATTTTTTTGTAGCACTGCCGCCTTGTCTGAAAAACAGAGAAGCTGGTTCCATGGCGCACAAAGGGACATCTCCAAAGGAGCTTGGTTCTGAAGGGAGGAGCTGCCCAAGTCTGGGAGAAAGTCCGTAGCAAAGGCTGAGCCAATGGGTCCTACCAATGGAGGTGCTGCAGAGTTGTGCACAGGATTTCCCATGAGATGAAAGAGTACTTTGGCTTACAGAGGTGTAGCTGCCCTCTGTCAGGAGCTATCCCTATCCCTCAACTCTTGACATCATGGGAACACTGTTTGCTGGAGCTGAGGTTGCAGAACAGTGCTGTCACAGTGAGGTCACCCTGTGCCCTCTCCCAGTGCCTGCTTTCTTCCCTAAGCCATCTCCAGTTTACCCTGTCTCTAGCACTCTTCATCATAAGACATGATTCACTTGCAGTGAGGAAAAACTAGAAAAAAGAGCAGCATTTAACATGATTTTCACACACTGAGTTGTGAATAATGAAACAAGGGGCATTTATGCGGGATAGCAGGAACAAGCCCAGAGGAACTTCCCTAGGAAACTGAAGCTGATCGCCTTGAAGAGCCTGGCAAGTTTGCTGGGCACCTAAATGAGAGCAAAACCGGCCAGATGTTCATTTACCATGAACTAAGATGCTTTTGCAAAAGATGTCTACTTGAAATTAACTCGGGATTTCTTCTTTAAGAAAAAAAAAAATCAGTATATTCCAGTGGTCAGATTTCAGACTCAGATTTCAGATTCAGATATGCAAATCCAGGTCCAGATTTAGAAACAGAGACGAGCCAGCCCTGGGAGGTTATCAGCTTTGTGTGTGCTAATGTGCACACACAAATCTAGCAGGTTTCAGAGAGTTACTACAGTGTGGCTCACTTAATTAAAACTGTAAAGGCAGCCTAGGACGAGGAGACAGTTTTTCCTAGGGCGTTGCAGAGAGCATTCTAGAGGGGCCATTGGCATCAGCTTCAGCTGGAATTTTCCTCATTTTTAATCTACACCAGGAGATCCCACAGGTTCCTGCAGGAAGTCAAAGTGCAGCCTCTTACTTTACTGCACACATTCAACTCAGCAAACACCTCTTACTGCCTTCAGTACCTTCAGTTCGTCAAAAAGATGTTCAAGGATGGATGAGTTGAAGCATATTCAATATTCTGATGAACATTTTCACTTCAGGAAGACCCTGTTGGCCAAGAGCTTTGTGAATGCCTGCGGGTTTTGAGGAAGTCTGGGGGTTTGGGGACAATGAGGAGAAAAACCTCAGGTCTCTGTTTTCTCCCTCTGTGTTTACAGTTCCACGCTGGTGGAGCTTTTGCTGACAGCCATTTGTACCTGGTGATCAGTAAGCTTTGGCCAGCCTCAGGTTTGATGGTTGACTGAAGGTACAAGCTGGTTTTACTCAGTGGTGGGTGCCACCCACATCCCACCAGAGCAGACAAGGTAGGCAGGGCTCTTCAGCAAGTACAGCTGAGGGAGCATGACCATGGCTTTGCTCCATTGCTTAGAAGGTTCTTTCTAATGACCAACGACCTGGTGATCCTACTTAGATACATTCATCAACTCCATCTACTTGGGGATGCCAGGAGAGCTATCAGTGCCAGCAAGGACCACGTTGATGGTGATGGATGGACAGAAATTATTTTGCTTTTCTGTTCTGATGTAACTTCAGGAGATCCGTATGCTTTGGTACCTGCTGCACAGTCACAGCACAGTCACCAACATGGGAGTCTTGCTGCCATAGACCCCTTGTCCCCAGTCCAAAATCCCTATGACCTCAGCAGCACAGGCAGGGTTTGCTTCTGCCTCTCTAGAGTGGGTCTGCCCCATTGCATGGGTTTGCAAACATCCTGCTCTTGGACAAACTGGGAGCTGCAATATGTTTTACCTTGGTTCACTTTGGCATTATATAAAATGCTTTTTATTAAAATGAGGAAAAAACCCTCAAATTGATGCAATTACACATCAAAACCAAACAAATCTCTGCTTTTGCAATTTTAAGGCAATCCATCAGAAACTAATGAAGGCCAGGTTATTTAAATGATAAAGGACAGAGAATGAATGCATACCATTGTCTCTGCCACTCTTTCCAAGGTGATCTGGGTTAAAATCATGTTTTCAGGGTTAATTTTGAGCTGCTTTTCTTTAGAAATTTTTTTTTTCCTTACTGACACAGAGGGGTTGATTTCTACAATATGCATAATAATTCCCAGATTTCTGTAGATTACAAGATTCTCTCCATGAATGACTCTGTTGGCAAGTGGGACAGGGTCTTCCCCAGGGTGGGCTCAATGCTGGCCTCCTGCAGTGTACTGATGGGGATAGCAAGGCTCAGCCACCACCACACACATCCCTCTTTAATTAAGGGTGATCAGTACACTGCACTCTGGGGTGTAATTAGAAGTGAAATTTAAAAAGAAATAAAACAAACAAAACCAAAAAAGACAACGTGGAAAAGTGAAGCTCTGCTCTTTCTCTCCACTTTCTTCCACTTCTCTGTCTGGTTGCTGTGTTGCTTTTTCAGTCCTCCCTGGTGACTCTTACTGGAGACCAACAGCCCCAGCTCTGTGAGAGCCCAGACCTGCTGCCTCCCCCCTGAACAGGGGGAGTGGGTCCTCTCCCCCATGTCCATGCACATGAGACTGGAAATGCCAGGGTCTCTCTCCTATTTGCATCAGTGTTTTAATAAACCAGATGAAAAAGAAAGCAGACTGGGGTCCATCTCTCCAAAACAGATTTCCCAGTCCTGGGGACCAGGAGCTATGGCTGCTGCCCAGTCAGCCCTAAGTAGTAGCAAATCAAGGCTCTGACCCCTGAATGTCCTGAGATTTGAAAGGCATCGGTAATAACCCATCTGGACACTTTCCTGTGTGACCTGATCTAGGTGTGCCTTCTCTGGCACGGGGATGATCTTTTGAAGTCCCTTTTAATCCCTGACCTTCTGGGATTCTGTGGTAACACGATCTCTCCCTGCTTTAGCACAGGGGCACCAGGCAAAGGAGTAGGAGACCAAGAGTGGGATGCCAGCACTCATGGGATGCAAGAGAAGTTGCTTCTCTCTACTGCTGCCTCCTGTGACTGCCCCTAGGACCAAATAAAGCCTTAGTCATCTCTATATTTACTTCTTTTCCTCTCCATCCTTGGATTTTCTACTTCTTCTTCCCTCTCCAGCTCTTCAAAGCCCCACTCACTTTCCAGGCACCTTACCATGTCCCTGTTATTCAGACATAAACTCTCCTAAGCCACCACATTGGCCATTGGTGTGCATGTGGGAAATCACAAATTTATGACAATGCTGTGACTTTGCAGGGAGGAAGCTTAGCATGTTTCTGCCACAAACCACTGCTTTCAGGGATCATTCCACTCGACTGGCTGAGAAGAAAACTGCTCTGATAGAAACTATGTCATAATAGTTGTGAACTGGATAACAGTGCCCTAACGATAGAGCTGATTTATTCTCACAAGCCAGCTCAGGAAATTGGTATGCACCAAAGCAGAAAATGGAGCTGACTTTTCAGGAGTGTTTAAAATCAAGCAGCTCTGGAGTCACCAACCGATTATTTAGGTAATCTTTCAGCGGCCAAGCCATCCCATTTCATTAGGGGCAGTGCTCTCCTGCAAAGCAAATATTGCACAGGATCAAAACAAAGCTGCCTCTTCCCCGTTGCCCCCATTAAACTTTAACTTTGCTTATCAGCTCCCTGCAAGGAAGTGCCCGCTGGAGGCTGTAAAGGTGCCTGTGCCTTGTAGGAGTGCCTGGGAGTGGCTAGGAGGTGAAAAACTGGCTGAGTTTGAGAACAGTGACCTAAGTGATGATGAGAGGAATTACATATGTTATGGATTTACTCAGAAATTAAGAACATCTGCCTAGATTTGCTTTAGAAAGAAAGAAACCAGGAGCCTGCATTGAAAATGAGGGCTGGGTGTCACTGCCTGTGCTCAGGGCATCGGATGGGAGAGTGGCACAGTGCCACATGGCCAGTAATGGAGCAATATAGAATAAAGCCACCTCACCATGTCTGGTGTGAGAGGTGGGCACTTTCTGCTTACATCTGTATGACAGCAGTGCAAGCACAGGCACATGTGCCCTCTCTCTTTCTTGTCAGTATCCCATTGAGTGACCATATAACATATTACCATGTGTTACGCAAGAGCTGGCATAATTTGTTTGCCCATATGCTTTACTCCAGGAATTTTACTCCCATGGAGGTACAAGGCCTGGAAGAGTAGTGGCCACTTGCCAGTGACTCCAAAGAGGTTATCAAGGATGAGCTTCTCAGCTGACTGGGAAGGGGAGAGGAGCTGTCATTAGCTCTACGTCCAGCACACACTCTTGGGACGTTTCTGGTGCACGCATCTCCTGCTCAGACCACTTTATTGAGCTGGGGAAAAAATAAAACCTCACAGACCTCAGACCACTTTATTCTGTAGGTGAAAAAATAACAGGGAGCAACACTCCCCCATCCTCCAGGACATGCCTTGCAGCTGCCCACTACTCTGATCTCTGCAGAGGAGGGATGAGCAGCAGGCAGGAGGAACAGCTGCCAATTTGGAGCAGTTTTAATTCCTGCTGGCAGAACTCAGCTGGGAAAAGTGATCTCCAGCCGAAGTCATTTCTCAGTCTCTTACCTCAGTTATCTTGAGAGAAAGGGATAGGACGGGGTTTAAAAGCAAGACCGAGCATTGCCGATGTTGCTCCCAAAGGAGGAAGAAGCAAGGGAGCTGAGAAATGCTGTCATATGAGGAGCTGAGCTGGGATGATGTGTGATGGTCTGTGCTGGGAAGGGCTTTTTGGGCTGAGGGATGTCAAGGAGATATTCTGGAAGGGCTAGATGTCGGGTTTTGTTCAGGGAAGGTTTGCCATAATACATTTTGACGGGTCTGAAATTGGTCCTATGGAGGCCAACAATGAGGGTGAACAGAAAATCTCTCCTTCAGGCACCAGCGTGCTGGCGGTGACCTGCTGCTCGTCCGATGAGGGGAGATAAGCGCCGCCAAGCTGTCACTCTTCCTGGATGCATCCCTGGTTATTTCAGCTCAGCGGCGGTGCCATGGAGGAGAGAAGAGCCAGGGCTACACCTTGGGGGGCTGACTGCCAGCAGGAGGGGTCTCCTCCCTTAGGAATTTGGAGGATTAGTTGAATTCTCTGTCTCAAATTTGATTTTCTAGAAGATGAGATAAAGGCCATCATGCAACCAGACAGTCCATGGGCCTCCCAAAGCAAATGCATCATCCAGCACAGCAAATATCTTCCAGTTACTCATCCCTACTGGATGCTGTTTTGCAAAGCCATGTTTTAGAGTTATTCAGATGCAAATTCAGACAGATGCTAAAAAGCAATTATTGCATAGTTTTTTGTTACTCCATTTTCCCCAGTGTACTTTGTGCAGCTGGAGTTTGCTTGTGTGATAAATGGACAAGGTTCAAAAATATGACTCCTCTGAACTTTTTAACCTTACACGAAAGGGAGGAATTCTAAGAGCAATGGATAAAATTCAATTAACTGAGATGACAGAAAATAATCTACTAAGCGAATACATCAGGCAATTGGAAGCTTTCATACCTTTCAAAAAGGAAATAACCTATTTCTTTCCTTGTTATCTAATGACACAGGAGTTTATTTCTCTGGAAGCAGTTACAAATCTACCTAATGGGACCTAAATGCTGTTGCCAGGCAATTAGGGGTTTATTGTGTGGCTAATTCTTTCATTTCCGCCGCTGGTGATTGTCATTACAAAATGCAGTACTGGTGAGCTGCCTCCTTGGCTGGGAGTCTGTGTTTGCACATAGGCACACACATGTGCCTGGAGTCCTCAACATAAGAAGGACATTGAGCTGTTGGAGCAGGTCCAGAGGAGGGCCACAAAGATGATCAAAGGGCTGGAGCAACTGCCTTATGAAGACAGGCTGAAGGAGTTGGGGTTGCTCAGCCTGGAGAAGAGAAGGCTCAGGGGGACCTCATAGTAGCTTATCAATACCTGAAGGAGACCTACAGAAAAGCAGGGGTAGGAATTTTTAATAGGATACGTGATGGAAGGACTAGAAATAATTGATGTAAATTGAAAGAGGGTAGATTCAGGCTAGATATAAGAAAGACATTCTTTATGGTGAGGGTAATGAAATAATGGAACAGTTTGCCCAGAGAGGCTGTGGATGCCCTCTCTCTGGAGGAGTTTAAAACCAGGCTGGACAAGGCCTGATCTAGTGGGAGGTGTCCCTGCCTATCGCAGGGGGGCTGGAACTTCATGATCTTTAAGGTCCCTTCCAACCAGAACTATTCTATGATTCTATGTACATCTTGGGGTGTGCACACACACATACAGCTCTCTCTCTCTGCGTGAGGGCACATTTGCACAGCCATGGGTTACAGTGAGTGATGCAGTTCCTACATCGCCTTTCAAACACCCTGTTCCTCTTCCCATACCCATTAACCTTGTCTGCAAGGCAGTATCCTTCCCATGCCTGCATCACCTGAGGTTTTCCATGCAGCACTGCCTCTGTGGCAGCAGGGGAATAGGGAGGAGTGCAAGCACAGGGTCTGTGCTTGGTGCAGGCTGTCCATGGCCCCCACCAATAGGAACAGATCTGACCACCGGCTATGGCAGCTACATCAGATTTTCAGGAGGAAAGGGCTCCATTTGTTTCCTCGGCTGACTTTGACATTTGCACCCAAGGGTTTGCTCACACGGTCAGTTTGGTCCCTTCCTCACTTATTATTCATCTTACAAACTGCCTACCTTGGACCCCAATCTTCCATTTGCCCAGTCTCCAGAAGCTACTGGGGACTGTGGGCAGCTTGGCCAGATGTCTGGATAGGGCTTTGGGCTGTTTTCTCCAGAGCAGAGCCCATGCTGGACCCCCTGGGGAGAAGGTGCTGCTGAAAACCATAGGGCTGTGGGAGCTTTCCCACATGTAAGCACTATCTCTGACTTTACAGACAGAGAATATTTGTATTTTTTCCCCATGAAATATTTTATTATATTGAAGAGTTGGCCAAGCCAGACACTTTCAGGAACAAACTTGCCCAGAGCTCTGTGCACTCATGCACTACCAGTACCCAAGCAGTGAGGACTGGGTGCTGGGCCTGGGGTGGACTTTGCAGCCCCCCAGTACCCTGAAAAGAGGGAATAAGCCCCTTCCTGATAGTGAAGAGTTGCAGTGTTCCCCTAGCATCAAGCCTCTGCAAGTGCCATGGCTTGGTGAACCTGGCTGGGGTGCCATGGTGTGGAGAGGACAACACTGGCAGTGGTGCCTTCACCAGCCTCTCACCCTTTGGATGCCACCCTCTTTCCCAGGCCTTGGTAGCTGGTGATGTGGGCTACTACTTGCATCCCTCCATGGATCTGCCAGCTGGGGGCATGCTGAGACAGTAGGAGAGTTGCTGCTGTGCTACAGGTACCCAGTGCAAGCAGGGACACTCACCATCAGCATCCCCCTGCTTGCTGAGCCCTGGCTCAGGCATCTCTCCTCAGAGCATCCCTGCCTGCACCACTCAGCATTAGACCACATGCTGCTGGGTCATGCTCCTTAGTTTAATGATATTATCACTCGGTTCCCTTCTAAGCTGCTCTGGAAATAATTAGGGGCTGCTAAATAAAAATACCAACAAAGTACAAGCTTTGCTTGAAATATAGTATTTGACCTTTCAAGGAAATGATACTACGACTGCAAACTGGATCCTTCCCACTGAAACCCTACTGGACAAAAGACCTAAAGACAGAGCTACAGAGAGATGATCTTCTCTGGCAGACAGCGATACGACCAGAAATGAGTGAAAGAGTAAATGCAATTAGTGTGGTGCCCCAGAGTGAGCACATAGGGGAAGTGGAACCTGACTCCTGCCTGTGGAACCTGTGCTCGCTGCTCTGCAGCCTGGTGGCAAGGGAAGCAGGTGCTGGCCTGTACGTACCAAACTCAGATCATGTCCTAGGATTCACTGTCTCGACATTTGCCTGGCCTGAAGCCCCTCACCAGGGCAACAGAACAGTGCCTTGGGATGAGAATAGGGACACCATTCCAGCCCCCCATGCCTTCCAGATGGGAAGAAGGAGGTGAATGCATGGCTGAGGGGGTGGAGGTGTAATTTAGTCCCAGGTGAGAATCAGCCAGTGCAAATGGCAACGTGCCTAGCTGGCAGGGATACGTTAGTCTGTGGGTATCATTCCTGGGGGTAATGTGGCTGTTGTGATCCTCTCTGGGCTCCTGGGGGCTGTGGAGCTGCGGGGCTGTGTTGCTGTGTTTGGCAATGTGTGTGGGAACAAGCCAGCAAGGTTTAACTGGGGAGCTCTAGCAAAGGTCAGGGGGCTGCAAGCACTGGAGAGTGCTGCTGGTGCTGGGAAGCCACCTAAGGGCAGTATGGTTCGTGGGGGTGCTGGAAGCCAGAATGAGCATAAAAGCTCAGATGGGGAGGAATGGTAGGCTCCAGTCTTTAATCTGGTGTGTGTGTGTGTACACGTTTGAGCAAGAGCCAGAAGGCTCACACGCTGACAGCAGGAGCTCTGTGTTCAGAGCTGCTTGGAAGATCTGCTCAAGCAGCTACCTGTGGGCCAGGGTGGGGTGGTCCCTCCCACATCCATTCCCCATGCAGAGCACTTCTTGGCTGGTCTTCTGCAGTGGGTTGGCCACTGCTGGTAGAGACATACGGGGGGAAGCCCTCCAGCTTCTGCCCGCTCTCCAAAAGCTGTGTTCTCTCAGGTGAAATCATGGGGCCCTGATGTTCCCTCAGTATTACTTGCAGCCTCCCATGCGATCAATGGTGGTGCTAACCTTGGTCGTGCCAGGGCTGGATCCATCCCCCATGGCTGACCGTGCACCCCAGGAACCGGCAGCAGAGCTCTCCAGAGGGGAGAAGAGCAGCCGGAGCCCTCGGGCGCTGGTGAGGAGAGCATGATGCTGAGATAACGAACGGGCTTGCCTTATCGGCTTGGAGTGAGCTGTATTGTGGCAGAGAAAGCCCATCAGCCACACGGAAGACTGAAATAACAACCGTTATCTCATCATCTATTGACTGTCTTCTGTGGCTACCCTTCAAAAAGGTGATAGTGCTGTTTGTGGAATTAATGTAACTACATGGAGGTATTTAAGTCAAGGGTTGTCTGTTACTAGTTGGGAAGGACTGTGTTATGAGATGATACCGAGGTAACGGTACCCCCCCACAGGGAGGGGGAAATCGATGCTTGTGAACATGTGAAAGGAATGAGCTGTTTCAGAGAGGGTTTGGGGACTCTGCTTCTCTTGCCTGCTGGTACAACCAATGGTAGTGAAGTGCTTCTTCTCCTGGCAGCATTCGGGACTTGGGAGCTAGGGATTATGGTTTTTTTAAAAATTAATATTAACCTTGAAACATTTAGGCTATTTTTTTAAAGTTTGCTACCTGACTTGCTATTGTCAGCATACTTGCACATGCTAGCCATTTTCTTTTTGGAAAAATTGAGTTTCCCAGGAAACCCTACTCCAGGAACTGGAGACTTTGGAAAAAGCCAACAACATCCCAACAAACGTCATCCTGTAGAGGGTTGTGAGAATTTCAGGGATGCTTATGTAGGGGGAGCCCCTTGAGAAGGTGGCTCTGGAAAAGAAAAGCAGGACATGTTAGGGTAGAAGCAACCCAGGTTTTCAAAGCCACATGAGATCCATCCATAGCTCAGGGATGACACTTGTGAATTTGCCATCTTAACTCACCCTCTTCTTTCCCTACTTTTCCATGTATATTTATATCTCATAATTACAGGCTGTTGTATGTTTACGGGCGTTTAAAACACATGGACCTGACCCTGCAAAAGGAGGATTTTCCAGGGCAAGGAGAGTTTCTTGAGTTCAGGGTCCTTAGTGCTGACAATAATTGTTGAAAATAATCCTGTAAGTCAGTATTAGAGCCAGGCCTTCTGTGTAAATTTTTGTTTAGTCACCAGAGATGTCTCCTGTTCAGTGACATAGGCTATAGCAGCTCCTTTACAAAGTAAATGCTTAGGCACTGTTAATGTGCTGGATTATAAGGCTGCCACCCATATGTACTGAGTCTACTTAGTCTAAACCTTCCTTAAACTTTCATTTTAAAATGAATGTAAATGTTCAACTTGTAACCCACCAAACGGGGCTATTTAAAAGACATATTTGCCCAGCACAAAGCCACCTAGGGCTTCTTGAGGCCTGTGAGCATCCTCCAGCTGGTTTTGGCCCAATGTGGTGTCCAAGAATAGTAATGGTGAGTTCAGAATCAGCTGAGCTTTAAGGTATTTTTCATTAAATTGAGGAGGACAAGTCTAAAAGTATTAATGGAAGTTCAGGAAGTAGCTCTAAAGACATTGTACCAGCCTAAAGCTCTGGGTTCTGGATTTGAATCTAGAGCAATTTTTTTCCAATGGGTGAATAAGCTCCATACACCTGGACTCTAAGGCTAAGGAGATGCTTTGCAGAGCAGGTACGCTTGTATTGTCTTCTGTGAGCAGTGAGGACAGGGAGGCTCTTCCCAGGGAAGTGGTGTTGGTGGTGGGCACAGAGCCCCACCAGCCATACCGGGCAAGAGCAGGCAAAGACTACACAAGGTCTCAGGGGCATCCCCTTGTACCAAACAACCTTCAGATGCTCCTGGCATCCCATGCAGCTGAATGGCATGGGCAATGCCATCCCCAGGCTGAGTTCTGCTAGAGACATTGTGTGGCCATGATGGAGGCTCTCTGGGTTTCATGAAACTCCCTCACCACAGAGAAAGTGTCATCAGCCTCTCACCTGGTCTCTGACCCCAGGGGAATCCTCCAGATCAGGTCTCACGAGCACGGGATGTTGCTGACCTCCATAGAAGAAAGTGGCTGTTAGTGTGAAATCTGCACCCCTTGAAATGCCAAAGAGGGTGTATTGCCCCCTCACAGCAGGGACCGCCCCCAGTCTCTCACCAGGTTTTTCCCCCATATCAGCAGAGCTGTGCAAGTTGCATGGTTTTCAAAGAGCCTTATCAGTTGCAAAAATACGTCCAGGTAAATCAAGAGTGTGCTTAATTTCTTATCATACTTTTCACTTTTTTTTTTTATTGGAACCTTCTTTTGTGGGAGTTTTTGTTTTGTGTTCTTTTGTTGTGTCAGTTTGCTGATAAAATTGTGTTGTGGATTGCATTGTGCTGTTAATTTTCCTTTTGGTATGCTTGCTACAATGACTTATTTTGTGTCTGATATATTAGTTACCCAATTTTTGTAAGCTGATTTTAAATATGTTACTACACAAACTCTTTTTACAGCCTGTGCAGCTTTTGATTATGAATGAGTGCAGAGATACACACAGGAGTATTATTTATATAAAATATATAAGCAGGAAGAATCTTCATAAATCACAAAATGCTATTATCCTCGGGGTTCGTGACAGCCGTATCTTTTTTTCATGGAAAACTAGAATACATTAAACACCCCAGGCATTCAAAAGGGATGTTTCAAAAACTTTACAATTGCTCTATTTACTCTATTCATTTATTAGGGAGCATTTAATATCTAAAGTCTGTTTTACACAAATAAATCTTAAAATTAAGATTTAAGTAAGAATTTCTTGAAGGAAGCTACTGTATCTGCCTGCAATAATATTATGGTTTATGACCTTAGGAAGGCTGTATTTAATCCTGGAAGGAAAGCTTTCAGAAAGCTATTTTACATAAGGTTCTGATGGTGATCTTGTGCCTGTTTAGGAGTATCCACATGTGTACAGGCACAGACAGAGCATCTCTTGCAGAGAGGCTCTGCTGAGGCTGTGCTGGGTCTGGGATGCTGCTGGAGTGTTGCTGCTGTGTGGCAGCAGCTCACTAGATCCGTTACAGAAAACCCTTGCCTGAGTTGCACTAATCAATAGCTGTGCCTAACAGTTTACTATACCGTTTAATTAAACAAATTTACCTTTTGAAGGAAAATCCATTGCAAGCAATTTAGATTCTGGTGTATCGCAACCTTTTTTGAGGTTACTAGTGCTTTTAACCACTGTCTAAAGTGCATACAGTGTTAATTAGCATATTTAGGATTAAGTAGATTTACCATGCAGTAATCATTCTCTAATTCAGTAAGAACTATCTCTGGTGAATAGTGGACATTAATGACAGTTGCAAGAGCTTAGATATTACATAATCACTAATTACATTCTGCACAATTAGCAGAGACTCCTCAATGTGAATCGCTAATGGCTGATTCGTGTCAGCAGCCTGTTCTGGCTGTAAAGAAATATAAACTGACTGCATAATTTTCTGATGGTGTTAGCATAGGGAAAGGGGTTATTAATAAAACTGGGAAGCCAGGAGGAGTACTGATGGATGGGGTGAGCTCAAAGACGGTGTCACTCTGCCTGTCTCCTGTGTTGGTACAAACCTGCACTCCATGATAAATGACACTGGCAATGCTCTCTCCCTCTTTCTTCCAGTCTCTTGGTTCCCTTCAGGCTGTCAGAGGATGGAGCTCACTCCCAACAGGCCTCCCTGGGACTCTGGGGTCTGCTTTATTAAGCATTGGGTTAAGGGGTGCAGAAGTATCTCCTGCACCCAGTCTTCAGTCTTCAGAGAGCTGGGACTTGATTCACTGCTGAGGAGCAGGCAATGGCACACAGTCTGCTATGATGAGGACAGAGAGGGACCAACTGACATTAAAACACTGGTTGGCTTATTTGAGCTCATTTTGCATTTTACTACTCAGTCTTTGGAAAATGAAATCATGGTAGTTTCTTGCACTACCTCATTTAGCAGTTCCTTTCTTTTAATGATTTTCCAAGAAGACGGAAATAAGTATACAAAGTTGAATTTTGCATTTACCCCCCATCTTGTGTGGTAAAACTTTCCATGTGGGAAGAGGATCTTTCTTATTAGTTGAACATGACAAAGATTTGGACAAAAGTGAGGTGGCAGGCAGGCTTTGCTTCTCTAAAGAAATAAATCTTTGTTCAATTGATTTTTATTGATGTTTGGATCAGATCCATGGTTTCTTACAAGTGGAATTCAGCCTCCCATATTTGTTGTGTGATTAAAATGAGGAATAGTGGTATTAAGCCAGTGGAATTGCTTTGGACAAATCCCAAACTGGAAACCAGAATTGGGTCCTTACACCTTCAGGTATTAGGTATTTTAAATTAAGATTGCTTGTGGTTTTAAAAGGCATTGTCGGAGCAAAAGCAATTTAACAAAAGGCAATGTATCTGGCGACTACTCTTCTGCCTGCCAAGTGCTCTTCTCCGTGAGTGCATTGTAGGGATGGCAGATTACATCTTCTGAATATTTTTGTCTGTTGCTTGGTTCATTTTCATAATAATAACTTGCCTCCTTCTATATCCTTTCATGTTGAAGGGTTGCAAACTATTATACAAACAGACCCACTCATGAGATGCAGCAACCTCGAAGGGGAAAGATGATAGCTTTCAGGGAGTGGGAAGCAGATGCCTCAGTGGGGATGCAGAGGAACAGTGAACTCAGCGGCTCTGGATGGAGTGCTCAGGGGCTTCTGGGAACCCCTGTTGCAGTGCACCCCACCTTACACCTTCAGAGTATACCTCATTGTGGAGAAACCTAAAGACTGTGGGTCTCCATCCTCTGTGCTCTCAAGGGGTGAACCCACAAAGGGTGCTGAGCTTCCATCAAGCTCTGTTCTTACTACTGGGGCAGCACTTGGGTTTGGGGAAAAAAATAAATCCAAAGCATAAGTAGCCCTTATTTCCCAAGTTGTGTGTGAATCATTCTGGATTAGTGGAAGTAACAGCTTTGCAGCAGTGTAGAATGGGAGCAACAAGCACTTGAGCTTCCCATATCATCAGGCTGCAGACAGAGCTGTGTATCTTTGTTTCAAAACAAAACTCAAAATATCATTTCTCTGGCAGCAGAAAACCAGCTAGCTGCTCATTCAGATCAGTGCATATAATTTTTTATGTACATCAAATAAAAAATTGTTAACTAATGGTCTTGTCCCAGCAGCAACACTTCAAAGCCCTCAAATCCTTTAGGAAGCTGCTGGGCTGCCTCAGCCCCAGCAAACAGGTTGCGCTGCTCAGCTTTGCAACACCAGGTAAGTTTTTGAAAGGGCTTATAGCATATTTTAATGTTATTTCCCAACAGCTAAGATGGCAGAGTGTTCATATTCGAGTCTGAAAATATTGGCCTTTAAGTGCCTTGTCTAGAAACTCCATTTTTTATCTTTCCAGGGCTGGTGTCTGGGCTGACATGAATTAAGGCCACCCCAGTGAGCAGAAGCAGCAGAGGAGGAGGACGCCAGCAGGCTTTCTGCTAAATGTGCTCAGGAAGAGCAATTAGCCGGTGCAGATGTAGCATGGTAAGTGTTGTTTTCAGTTAGGCATTTTTCAAAACCTTGCTTTGGGTGTCACTGACGCTTTTTTCAGTGTTTGGACCTGACTGGTGACAGCCAAGTGCCATGGCTGTGCCCTCCCCACCGCTGGCATTTGGAGCCTCCTGACCCATCCAGAATGGGTGCTGGGGGGCTGGAGATTAAATGCATACCCTGGCATGGGGTGGCATTTCCATAAGTGCTGTTTGGGAAGGCAGGTGCTATTCCTTACATTATCGACAGAACATTTAAATCTTAATGACTGGCATTGTTGTCTCAAAGATGGTGTTTTTCCTGCTGAGAAACTGCATTAGATTGGAGAAACAGAGCTCATTTCCATTCACTCAGCAGTCTCTCTAGAAATGACATGCAGTGCTTGAAACTGTTTATTTCCAAATTCAGGCCTCCTCCGCATCAGTCATCAGCTTCAATTACCAGTTTTCCGGAGCTGAGCCATCAGGCAGTCTGACACGAGGGTCCAACCTAATTCCCACCTTCTCCAAAGTCAAGAGCATAATGTGCAGATGAAAAGGTGGAAAATAGCCTGGACTTCATTAGCATGCAGAGCCCGGCTGTTCATTTGCTTGCTGCGAATGGAAGTTCTGACACTCGGCGCCTTCTGCAATATGAGAAAAGTCCTCTTCAGAGTATATGATGTCCTTACCAGCCAGGAAAGGTCATCAAAAAGGCAGGCGCTGACCTTGGTCCCTGCTCTTCATGACTAGTTTATTGATTCCAGGAACACCTCATTACATGCTGGATCAACATATTATTGCCATGTTCAGCAGCTGAATTGTTTACAAGTGTCTTTATAACCAGCAAAAGCCTTCCGGATGATGCATGACTACACTCATTTGGATGTGACCTGCCAATTATATGTTATCCGATATGGTGCTGTGTGTCTTGATCCCTGACCAGGCCTGCTGCCCTGCATCAGCACGGGCCCATTTACTACTTCTTTCTAACCGCTCTTTGGGAAAGTGTCCATTAGCCTGTCAGTCTGTAAATTTTTTTATTTTTTTTTTTTTACCTCTGCTGTAGGCAATGCCAGCATTATTGCTCTGTCATTTGCTATGCATGAGGTTCATAATCAGTTGGGGGAAGAGGTGGTGGGTTTTTTTATGGCAGTGTCTGATAACCCACCCAATTTGCAGTCAGTATGCATGGCGAGCAGTGCGACTTGTTACAGAGCTGCGTGCTGGCCCTGCGAGAGAGACCTGTCATATTTTATTCAGGCGCAAGCACTGTGAGGCCAGTGATTTATTTGCAGAAGGGAAAGCAGAAGCAAATCCCTCCCCTCCCTCCTCTCTGCATTCCTGCCTCTAAAGGTCCAATAACTTACCACCCAGCAAATGCATTTTCCCCTTCTACATATTTTTCTGTGGTTTGCATTCTCGATCTCTAAATATATCATGATGCATTATTTATCCTTGGTCTAGAGCGGGTGACTTGGTGTAGTTTACACAGGCATTGACACAAGAATTTTAAAAATAAATTACAAGGCACAACTACTACTTTAATCTCTCATTACAGACACTTACAGCTCAATAAAAAAAAAAAAGACACCAGCACAGCAACTCGATTAACAGGTCTGTAAAGAGACATTGCTCCAAAAATCGGCACCGAGAAAGCAGCTCACATGCACTCATTGACACAGACTTAGTCTGCTTTTCTGCCTCTGCTGCTGTTGTCAACAGCCTTTAGTGGTGACCCAGATGGGAGTGCAAGTGGCACATCAAGCCACTGAGACTGCTCAGAGGATGCTCCTCATGCAGCTGTTACATGTTCCGTTTGACACCGGAGAGGGGCTGCCTGTGTTTTCCTGCACCTCCAGGCCCAGGCAGCTCACTGGGAAAAGGCTGGAAGCTGGGGATAATTACCCTTCATCACTGAGAGAGGCAATTTTTTTTGACATTTGATTTCCACACACAGCCAGAAAAAAGCAAATGTGAAGGGGCTTATGTGTGTGGGAAATGGGAACATGGGTGTAGGAGGGTTCTGTGGGACCAGAAGGAAGTGAGCTCTCACACCTGGGATAAGGTCTGATACCTTAAACACAACTTAGATTGTTTGCTTAAATTTGTTGCTCTTTGGGCAATACACTTGAGAGTAAACTCAAAGCTGTGAAGAAGAGCTGTTGGGTGATTGCCTGCTTGGGGATGCTCTCCTGAACATGAACCAGACATACAGTGGCCTGAAACTGATTTTTGGGTTTTGATCTGGTGAAGAATGGTGGAGCTGTGTGAGTGAGAGGCAGGGTGTCCCCACAGTATAATCTCACATTGTGTTCCTGCAGCATATTATCCCATCTTTAAAGAGTATGAGTGCTGTTCTAAATAAGAAAAAAAATTAGAAAAAAAACCAAAATCTCCAGGAAATAACCAACCAGCATCAGCTGAAGCTGTTTGAGCGCTTATTTATTTTGTGTCTACAGCTTACAGATATTTTTCTTTAAAAGCATTTCCCATTGGAATTGACCATGGTGTAAGAGTTGTGATGGAGTGTGTTTGACCAACAGAGCAGAGTTAGTACCTGATTGATCATCCTAAACAGGGAAGATGTGCAGGGGCCACCAGCATGTTGGCGCCTCTCAGAGGCATTTCTAGAGGAGCTGGGGAACAGTTCTGTTCCGGAGCATAACCAATGTGTCCTGGTTCCAGGTGTCTGAGATGCATCACCCCCAAGATGCTGAAGGGAACTCCTTGCAGAGGTGGTGGTATATCCTTGCAACCACAGATCTGGCTGATGTGGCAATGCCAGACTCTCCGTAGGTTTGTGTCCTGCCTGGAATAAGACAAAATTTATGTGTGTGTAGCACTGTCTGCTCAAAGCTCTGCAAACATTAATTATGTTTCCTAACACCACTTGGCAAGTACTAGTGTTGAAATCCTCTTGCAGTGGTTAAAGTGAGGGACCAAAGGGGTTTAAGAGCTACAAGGGTGAACTGACAGCAGAGAAGATGCAAGGTATCCAATGGACCAGTTCTTGAGAACCAGTGCTGCATCTTCCTGATTATAAACAACACTGTGCCTGGCCCAAGGCTGCCTTACTCCATTCTGCTGTCAAGAGCATATCAGGAGCTAGGGGTTGCCCCTTGCTTAGGTGCCAGAAAGCAGTCAGGGATCTGGTTCCCTCCTTACAGAAGGGAACATTTTGTTTAGAGGGCTGTAGAAGAGGGATTTGAATTTATTAAATCAACCCATTTAGCTTCCTAAAACAAAAATCATGGTTTGCATGTGGGCTTTTAACTAAAGATAAGGCAAAACCCAAGTTAGGGACAGAATAGCCTCAGACTCTGGAGACAGAACAGTGGATTGATCTGAATCTGTATCTGTATTTTGGAAAAGAGAAAAAAAAAAAAAAAAAGAAGAGACCATTTACTAGCAAATCCCTGTGCCTGAGCAGCCCTGAAGCTGCAGGTGTTAAATATTCAAAGGGCTGATTCACCATGGTGAGCTTTGGGGTTTATGCTGGTGGGATGCTGCTGAATCCAGTGCTGCAGTCGGGTAACATCATGCCCTGGCGCAGGTTGTCAATAGCAGGAACTGAGTTAGCTGCTGCTGAATTTCAGTGTGGGGTCTCCCCTGCTGTGCTGGGGTCTCCCACCCTGGGTGAGGTACCAGGTAATTCACTGTTTGGGCCTGTCTCACACAATCAGCAAGTATCAGGTTGAGTCTGATGTTATTTATGCTGGGATAAGCCTGCAGCAGTTTATCAAGTCCCAAACATCCATCCAATTTTGGCACTTGATCCTTTAATTTCTATTTATGTCATTATTCCCAGATTCCTGTTCATTGCATAAATTTTCTCTCTAAAAGGAAGAGAAAAATCAACTCTTTGTGACGGCAAAGTTGCATGACTGTGGAGAGGAGCACTGACCTTTCCTTTAGCCTGAAGAACTTAATAATCCTTTTAAAATCAACTTTTTATTAATTTTAGAGTGATGTTTAATGTCTGATAGAAGTGAGAAGCAGTGGCATCATTAGGGGAATTCCACAACTTATCTTGTGCATAATTTAAGGTCACATCTAAGCCACACAAGCCTACAGAAGCTGTGGGAATCCCAGCATTGCCCCACTGTCCAGGTGGAGCCATTTCCCCTGTTGCACTTGTGGGACAATGGCTTCATCAGGGTTGGAACTGGCAAATTTGCAGGCCTCAACATCTCACCTTCAGTGGCTTGTTTCACTTTAGGGACTCAGCAGTGCCTCCTGCAGTGCTCAGCCTTGTTTTGGCCTCTTCATCGTATAGAAACTGCTACCCAAAGCTACAGATACAAACACAGACAGACAAGGGCTGGTGAAAACCAGGGGTGCACACACAGTGACTACAGGCAGTATCTGAGGACAAGGGGAACTGTCTCAGCCCCCCAAGTCTTCTGAGGTCCTCCCTATCTGAATTTCCATTCTTTGGCATGCCTTCTCCTAATGTCCCCATGCTCACAAGCCAGCTGCTACAGACTCAGACATACCACTGACTGCAAATGCCTTGGAAACCAGTTCCAAGCTCTCCTTGCCAGGAGCCCACTCTTGTTCAGGCAGCACCTACTGGTTGATTGGGACAGGCAGTAAAGTGGCATTTTGAGGATCAAGTGCTGCAGCTCTGATGGTCAGACAGGACTTCCCTTCAGGCTTGGGAGCAGAGGAAGAAGCTGAACAAAGTTAGGAGATACCACAGTGGCCTCACCACTATTTGTGGCCTCACCAGGAGGCTCATTAACAGAAAAATGAAGTGGCCATCGCATTTATTAACAGCACCCAGTGTGCAAATTTAATTTTCCTTCTTATTGAACTCCAGCAGAGTCAATAAGAAGGACACACAGCCCAGGGCAGGGACAAAGGACAAGGTCAGTTATTTTTCTAGCAAATGTAATTATACGTAACTCTGAGGAAGGTTTTGGAAACCACATTCCCTGTCTGTGTCTGTCCTATGTAAAAATCAGTCATGTTCCAGGACCATGAGCTGGAAATGTGCTCCCTTTGACCTAACACAGGGGACAATCCCTTTCATCAGCACACAGCCAAAAAGCGAACTCATGGGCTGTGTGAAGTGCATCTCTTCCCTGAGAAAAAGCATGTCAAGGGAATATATGTGGGTTTTGGGTGGTAATCTCCCAGCTCTAATTGCCTCGATGCTCTTGCAGTGCCATCCAGGGAGCTCCATGCTTACCATGGGCCTCTTGCACAGACAGGTATTTATTTAGAGCTCTGTGCTGAAGAACGTCTGCAGCTTTTAAAGATCAGCACTAGGTGCTCTCCTTATAGCACAAGGACACTGAGCCTGCCACTTCTCATCAAGCCCACTCTAAACTTCTATGTAGTTTTCAATTACTTTGAGCACTTTTGCTGTACTTGTCTCATTACCCAGAAGAAAGCATCATTCTGCATGTCCAGTGTAGCTTCATGAATGCAGGCACTGGAACAGCAATCTGAAATGCAGCATGGCCCCCGTGCTGGGAAGTCACTTCATTTAAAAGACTGGTGGTGGGCTGGGAAGGATGGATGCTGCCAGGTAGCAGGCACCCTCTCCTCAGACCTTTCTGTTTCTGCAAATGAAGGCAGCAGATTTCAATATGCTGCAATAAATTAGCCTTTCTGTTCATCTTCGTTAGCCATGCAGTTTCACTGAGTCTGAGCTCACTACAAGTAGGTTCCCAATATCTACATAAATGTTTTTCTTTCTGCAAATACTTAATGTTTATTGGTAGGTTCCAGAAGCAACATTAAAAGTACAGGCCATGCAGAAGAGGAAATAGCTAGGACTGGCTGTGTCTGCTCAAGGTTGTAATTCCAATTACCCTGTGGAGAGTGGAGTTCTTGGGTATTACCCCTATAGTCATTGATGTTGCTTGTATATTAAATGCGTACGTTTAAAACTAAATTGGGCAATTCTAGTGATCATCACCAAGGGTGGTATTGGGAGATGTGGTGGTTGGCCATGATGGAGATGGAGGTTGACATCCACACTGAAAGAGCCACCTTGATTTTATAAGACTGGATTTTCTCTGGAAATCAGTGGATGAAAATTGGGATGCTCTACTTCAGCTGAAAGTTTGGTTTTGCAGGGCTGCCTTCACCTATTGCACCTTAGAGACCTGGGCAGGGGAATAGCCAGGACTTAACAAAAATCTCTCCCCTTTGCAGTTTGTTGTGTAGGAAAGGAAGCCAGTGAGGGAGCCCATGCTGAAACCCAACCCAACCCATTCACTTCGCCTTTGTGCTGGCACCCACTCTAACCACAGAATCTGACAGAGACCAACCAGAGATGAAGACCTGAAGACCCAGAGGTCAGGAGGAAGACCGCAGCCCCTGGCACACACTAAGCTGTTTGCTCAGCTCCTGCCAGCCTCTGTGGCCCCCTTCTATCCACCAGCACTCCAGCACCTCAGCTGCAGTGGGCACAGGGGGAGCTTTTATTAATTACTGGTAATTACTTATTTTACATATTGTTATTGATGTTTTTTGTTGCAAGGAGCTGATTATATTTAAGAGATAAGGAGGGAAAATGTCTGGCTGGGCAGCTAAATCACTGGAATAAGGCTACAAAGCCCTGACTGCATGTTGCAGACCTTGCCAAGTGTTTCCAAACTGAATAGTCATTGGGTTGGCAGATAATTCAGAAACTATTTGTATGAGCTGTTTATCAAATTATTAACTGCACAGATGTTGTTTGGTTGAAGAGCAGCTGAACCTTCTCTCTGCCAGCCGTGGAGACAAAGGTCTGCAGGAATAATTGGAGATGTGCATGGAATATTAAATTAATTTACTGCTCTTAATTCTTATGCAAATCCTGACCTCTGATAGAGCCTATCAATTACCCTGCATACAGGGAAAATAAAGGAGAACAGTTTCTTTCTTTTCTTTCCCCCCTCTTCTTTTTTCCTGTTGTTCTTCAGTTTGGTTTTTTGGTTTTGTTTTCTTTTTTTCCCCCCTTTTTGAAAAGGAACTTAGAAAAGGAAATATTTGGGAGAGGGGGAAAAAAGCAGTTTGTGGGAGAAGCAAAGAACTGGGATTATTTAATTGATTCTGGTTGCAGCGATGTCCTCTGGGAGTCCGGACACAGTTTTTAAAATATCAGTGGGGGAAGAATAGGGGGAGGTCTGGGAATAGAGGCCAGGGCCAGGCTGAAATAGCTCCACAAGCTCTGGACGGAGGGCCCCAGCTCAGCTCATGTTGCTGTCGACTGGAATGGGTGATAACTGGAGGCCCACATTGATCTCGGGCAGGTTTTGGTGGGGCTGGGATCCGGACAGGGGCTTGGCTAAGTTTTCTGGCGAGGGCTTCACAGTGCTGGGAGCAGGGCTGATTCTGACAGTAATTAACAGTCAAGAAGAAAGGCAATTTGTTGTCAAATCTATTGTGAGATCCCAGGTAAAAAGAAGTACGATTTAATTGGTCCTCGTTAAAAAGAGCTATTTTTCTAATATGGAAAAAAGGCCTCATCTTGGGTATTTTTTTTTAATTGGGGCTGTGTACGCACTGTTTAGTCAATGTTTTAAAAAGACTCTGGGCCTTATTCTTTCATCATATTTTCTAATAAGGATAAATAAATAGGATGAATAATGTGATCGGTCTATCCCTCGACCTCTGAAAGACCTCAGCAGCGAAATGATGTTTCAAGCTCCTTTCGTCACATCCAATATGCACTGCCTTTCAGCTCTCCGCAGCCCAAACAAAAGCCATACAACAATATCAATTAATCATGCAGCAGGCAAACAAGGAGATTTATTCCACTACAAATAGCCTCACAGAGAGATGCTGAATGGGCTTGATTAGCATGAGAAAAGAGGAGCAAAACTCCACAGTTCAACAGCTAAAGAGCAATTTGATGGGGCTGGGATTGGGAAATTACTTGATTAGTGTCTGTCGGAGGAGAACACGATTAGGACGCGAGTCCCATCCCCGCCGGGGAAACTGGGGGCTCGGGGCAGCTTGGCCGGGTGGTAGGGGTGAGGAGGGGCAAAACTAAAAACGGAGGGAAATAAAAAAAATAATAATAAAAAAAAAAAGGAAGAAGAAAAAAAAAATCCTGTCTCCCGTAAATACTAGGAAACGCCGTGAGATTCCGCTCCCCCTCCCAAGCAGCCCATTCGGGTAATTTCATTTATCCCGCAAATCTAATTAGTAATCCGCGGATGACATTAATACCGATATAATGAAGCCTGCGATGACCAGATTAGCAGGCGTGCACTGATAGCCTTAAAGGCACATCGCACTTTGGCATTCATGGGAGCCAGGCAAGAATGGGTGGGGGAAAATCTTGTTTCAAAAGAAGGGGGGAAAAAAAGAGACAAGAAGCGGGGAAGAAGGGAAGAAAAAGAGCAAAACCCGCACGGGTCGGGCTGAACGGCTGTGGAGGGAGCAGGCGTTTTGCTGAACTTTACCTGCCTGACAGCACCGGGCCCCGACTGCTCTCGTCCCGACTGATTCCCGATGCCAGTAATATTGCTCCGCAAAGGAGAAGTGTGTGTGGAGCGGTGGGGGGAAAGAAGAAGCTAGAGCCAAAACAGTCGCTCCGCAATTTGTTCCAATGGGTGGCTTTTAAGAAGCTGGCAATTTAAGACGGCTGGGTGTTATTTAGTGCAATATGAAATCAAATGATCCTATTTCTCAAATAACAGTGTCTGGGAGGAGAAGTGAATGCTCTGAAAAGGTAATTGTCTCCTGATGATATTTCCATTATACCCCAATCCTGGCCCTAAACGCTATCAGAGCCGGGATGAAATCGATATGGAGAGGAACGAGAGGCTCTCCCGCCTCGTCCCGACGGGATCCCGCACTGGGAAGGGAAGGGGGGTCCCGAGACCGGAGCTGGGGTAGGGGAAAGCATCCACAACATTGTCCTCAAACCAGGACAAACATTAGCTCCGCGCGATCTTTACAGGAGGGCTTTGGGTCGGGGGGGGAGAGAAAAGGGGGGAAATCCTAACTCTTCATTATTATCACTATTATTTTTTCCTTGCCTGGCTGTGCTGGTCGTGCCGGGTACCAGGGGAGCAGCCCAGGGCATCTCGTATCCAAGGAGCCAAGGTAAGACCCTGCCCGCGGCGGGAGGTGAGGAGGGAGGTCCTCGTGCTCGGGAGAAGAAACCTCCCTGATAACACGAAAATACGCCGATTTCCCTTCAGCGGGATGCGCACCGCGCAAATGTGGCCACCGGTTTGTCTAAAAGGGGGAAGGCGAATAGGGGCCAGGCAGCAGCTGGTAGTGCTGCCTGCTTCCGCACAGAGCCACCTCGGGCTCCTCTCTGCGGGGACACCGCTGCGGGAGTTCGCAGCCTCTCGGATAGGGCTGAAGAAAGGAAATACTGTCTTTTCCCGGACTAGTAGTTCTCCGTCGTTTTCCCTCGAAAGCCCGGCCCGTCAGGATATGTGTGTGCCCCCCTCCTCAACCCGCAGAGCGGCGCTATGACCCTCACTGCCCTCGCACCCACCCGAGTTGCAAGCCCCGCAGTACACGGCCAGTCTCCCCACCAGCCGTCGGGTGGCATAAGCTGCTGCCTGAAATTGTCGGAGGTTACTTTCGGCCCCGTTCTACGTTTGGCAGCGCTCTCCCGTCCCCGAAACGCCGTTGCCTTTTCAGTTGGTGAAATTCCCTGATTTTTTTTAACGGGAACGAACGTCTCTTCAGCCAGCTGTTAGGCGCCCGCTCTGACGACATTATAAAAATCCTGAAAATTAAATCATTCCAGGGAAAGGGTGGTGGGAAGAGAAAAGTAATTAAGGCGTTAATCGGGAGGAAAAGGCAAGAGCTGTCGAGACCTACCTGAGTCCGCTCCCGACAAGGCAGCAGCCGGGTATCTGCCGCCCGTTCCGGTGGCATCCAGCGGCGCGGAGCCCCGTCTCGGTTCCTTCACTGGCTTGTGGGGTTTTTTTTTTGGTCATCAGCATCGCGACTGCGGAGCCCGAACGCTCGCAGCTGCGATACCCTGAGAGCCAAGGGACTTTTGCAGTAGCTCTCATCGGCTCTTTCCTCCACGTCTCTCTCTTCGGGTGGAGATTTTCCTTCGGTTCCTTGCTGGGGACCTCAGGGCTTCTGAAGTTACTTAATTTTTAAATTTTTTTTCCCTCTCTTTTTTAAGCCATTTCCAGCAGGCTGGAGGTTCTGTGTGGCCCCGGCTGCCGGGGTGAGAAGTGGCCAACCCAGATTTGGGCTAATTGCTGGGAAAGGGTCGGCCGTGGGCGCCGGCGGCAGGCGGGCAGGGCATCCCTGGGTACTTCGGGGGGCAGCAAATAAACGCACTTCTGGAAGGAAAAAAAAAAAAGACAAGAAAAGTGGAGCGGGGGGGGGGGAGGGGAGGGGGAGCGGAGTGTATTAATTGAGCAAGGATAAAGGTTCGGCCGTTAAAAAGTTTACTGTGCCGTAATTGCTCCTGTGGAGGATAAGGACTTGCCCTGCACTCTGTAGCAGTCGAAATTACTCGGGCTGCAGAAAGGGGGACAGAGAAGGGGGTAGCTGCAGGTCAATGCTCGGGGCCCCCCAGGATCTGTCCCTCTCATAATGGAATCAGGGCGCCTTCCAGGCCGCCATTGTGTGATTGGAGAGGTCCTGTATGGTATGTGCATCCGCAAACTGTCAAAACATTCTGAACCTAAGTCAGTCCACGCCTTCGCTGTTCGCCGATCCTACCTGCCGACCCAACTGATGCGAGTATTTCCTCAAAAGTAGGTCTGAAACGAATTTTTGAGTATTATCTAAATGCACCATTGGAGTGTTTTCCATCTCTTCCCAAGCCTTTTTACCAGCTTCTGCTTCAGGTTTCTTTTTACGTTTGGCACAACTATTTGCTATTACATATACTAAATGGAGGACAGAGGGCAAGGCTCAGCAATGCCGAGTTCTGGACAGCCACCATTTAATTAATATTATAGTCTTATGCTTGTTCTCCTGCTTTTGGAATGAATGAGCAGTTTCTATGTATGTACTCTTTCATTCATCAGCAGAACAATCTTCTGCACAGGACAGGGAGAAATACTTAATAAATCATAGGAAAACAGTATGGTGGCTCAGGACAGGAGGAGAAAAATACCGGGTCTATTTCAAATAAACAGAGAAGCAGTGTATAGTTATTACTCCCTGTGAAATTTGGCTAGGCACTCCAGATAGCACTTGCTGGAAAACAAGCCAGCTTCTCTGGCACTTCCTATGGTCCAGATCTTGTGCTCCGAAGTTCGAGCAGAAGTAAAAACAAATGGAGAGAGCAACCACAGAGTGACCAGAAATGAGTTCAGGTTTGCACATAATTCTTGCTCCATGAATGCTGCCTCTGCTGTTTTACTGTTTTAAAGAGTCACTGATGACTTGTAAACATTCATGCTGAAATTAAAACTCCTTTAACAAGGTTTAAATATTTTGATTTATGGTAGGGGAGGTTTCTTGAGAGGCTCTCTATTTGTCAATGTCTATCTAAAGAGCAGCATATCACTACCTGTGCTGTTGGGTTGGAACAGCCATCAGATCTTATTTCCCTCGCTCCAGACAGCACTGAACTGCAAGGCTTGCCCAAGTGCTTCTCTTTGTTTCAAACCCTTGTAGCTTGGAGCACTTGTTGAACCTGATGACAAGTGCATCAAAGTGGCTGACAATTATGAAATAAACAAATATCATTTGAGGCATTTTTGAGCTGAATTCAGTAATACATAGATTAGCTTATTGATGTTGTTATCATATTGAATATTATTCATGCTTCTGATATTTCTGCTGCGCAGCAGCATTCCCTGCTCAGTAAACATCATATTATCTCACTATGCAAAAGGCTTCATTAATCAAAACAGACAATAGGCCAGATGCTCTCTCTTTGAGCCTGGGGTTTTGGATCTTCCAGGCTTTTTACCTTGTCTAAATGCCTCATTCCTGTCAATGCACAAAGCAACTCTTCAAAACAGATTGCTATAAAATGTGGAGCTAAAAAGAAAATGTTATTTAATTCAGTTAAAAGAATTTCCTAGTTATTTTACATTTTCCCTTTAATTTTTCATGACTCGTAGAAGAAAAACTTTTTCAGTATTTCAGACAGTACATGACATTAATCCACTCATTTGTTAAAATACTGATAGATCTCTATCCTTCAAACCAGCAGCAAGTGTTAAGATCAAGAAAGGTGGAGTTGACTGTCCAACTCATGGTTGCACTGCCTGCCTCGTTCGTGGGAGAAGGAGAATGGATGGTGAATGAAGAGCTGGGAACAACGTAGCCACGAGGCTGCTTCCCTCCCGAAACAGGATCCTGGCAAAAACATGGCACATTCACCTTGATGCAAAGCACCACATGTTGAAGGCGAGGTAAGAGGTTTTTGACAGTTACGAAAACATTTGAGTGCAAAATCTCTGTTCTGCGTCTGTAGCCTCACTCATTGCAGCATCATGAACACAGGGCTGTGTGGCACAGGCCAGGCAGTGAGATGCTAGGACACACAGAGTCATTCATTCACTTGGAGAGTTTTGTGGAGGCAGATTTGATCCCTTGTGATAGATGTTCTCCATCTCAAGCTTTGTAATGAAGTTGAACTCTTGCTGGTGCTGGGCTGTGAAGTGTGTCAGGCTCTGCCTCGCACCAGGCTCCAGTGCGTTGTGTCAAGCTGCAGCATGCACAGCGGAGTAATGCTCCCTGCTGTAGGAACCAAACTGGCAGTTGTGGGGTTGATTATGGCTATGTTTTTGTGCCTTTTTGAGCCATATTTTTAGGCTTCTTCATGCTTTCTTTTTGGTTATTGCAGACTTAACAGAGACATTCTATAATCATCAAAAAATAGCACAAAATAGTCTTTCCTGCACAGAAATATATTAGAATTGTTTCAGATTGAGCAACAGAAATTAAAGTGGTTGTATGAGATGCTCCAGAGTACAAGGCATAGATGGTTCCAGAGAAGGTAGGAACTGAGCCTTTTGATGGTCTGCTGTCAGTGGTCTAGTTCAAGTTCAGTCTCTTGTCTTGCATATCAGAAAACCAAAACTCAGTCTTCATGTCTCCAGGAGCAGGGATCAATTTTCTCTTTCCTCTTCAGACAACAGCAGACACTTAAATGGAAACTGGCTAATTCCTCATGCCTACATCTTAGAAAATAAAGTGACTTTGAATTATTGGGAAAGTAAAGACATGAATCTCCCAGAGATCCTCTCTAGATTCTTGGCCCTGGAGAAGACCTAGTCAGGTCATACCTGATCCTTTCTATTCTTGGAGCTTCATATGCCACATAGAAGGCTCAAAAAGCAATTTGAAATGGCTGGAAGGGAGGGATACTTCCAGGAAACTAGTTTCTGAACTATTGAAGTAGTTTCTAAACTAGTTCCCTCCCCATGTCGTGGCATTTCTGTTGCTCATTAACAACATGGGGCAATAAACAATGGCATGTGCTTGTATTTAAATTCTCCAGAATTGAAAAAATCATTGATGCTGACACTACTAGAGACTTAAAATTGTAAGAATAGGCTTTGAATAGGGCTTTTACATTTTTAATAAACATTATGTAGTTTTCAATAATGGAGTCTCGTTCTTCAATTTTTTATTTAATCAGTCATTACTGTTGGCTTAATTTCACCTGTTCTGTCAACAGCAAAAACTGTCTTCTTCGGTAAAACAATGTATTTCCTATTTATGCATCACAAATGAGTGTAATGTTTAATAAAAGCATTTTATTAATGTTTAAATTTTAAAAAATTTAAATGTAACTTCAACATGTTAATTATTATTTCCATGCATTGACACTGACAGAACTGGATCCACACAACTGCTCGGCTGAGATACGTTCACTGATGTTATTTGCTCTTTGATTACTAATGTATTATTAGTGCTCTTCATTTGGGACTTGATTCATTAACAAAAATACTTATGTGGGCATTATGTAAATTTTTTTAAAATGTCTTTTACATAGCTACTAGGGCATGTATTATGAATCTAATTGGAAAAAAAAAAAAGAAAGAGACAAAGAAAAGAAAATGGAAAATGTATTCAGTTCTGTCCTGGCTTGCTTGGGCATGGTTTAGGTTGATGTACAGTTGCTCTTAGAAATCAAATAAGCACAGAGAGGAAAAACCTCTTTTCAGTACATTACTGCCCATGTTTCTGCAATTCCCTTTCCCCAGCCTGCTGTTTTTTGGCAGAAATAGTAAAATGGGGGCAATGAAATGTTGTGGCTCTCTCACATCTCATCTATGGTGTCTGCTGTATGTGAGGTTGCTTGCAGCTAATCAATATTTTCGGTATTAATCAATTATTTCTCTCTAATGCTTTTCAAGTAGTGATTTGTTTTATTATAAGCCAAATGTTGCTAAGTAATATTTGAATTTCCCACATTAAGTAAAAATCAGCTAAAATCAGAAGGTTCTTACTCTGTAAAAGCTCATCATTATTGTTACAGTAGCAGTGTCGGGAGGGTGAGGGGAGTTATGCAGAAGCTAGTATGGGAAGGCTTTGTCCCAAGACACATTACATGAGGACAATGACAATTTGTGTATTATATAAAGAGTTTCTCATCTTTCCACGAAGCATCCCCTCCATTTCCTGGCTTTAGATCAGAGGCTGGCCGGCGATCTGCAGCAGGTACGTACTCTGCACAGATCCATCACTCAGGAAAAACAGCAAACCTCATGATGGTGATCTTTGATAGATGTAGTCAAGGGCCACTGGGGGGTGAGAGAGGAGAGACCAAGGGTGAGACAGACAGATGATCTGTAGTGCCTGTGAAGAAAAGGCATGGAGCAGATAAAAGATAACTAGGGCAGAAAAAACTTTGGCAGAGAACTTCGGAAAGATCAGTATAGTAGAAAAGGCAGAAATGCATATTTTCCTTCATTTTCTTCTAGGTGCAGTGGTGTCTCTGAGTTCTGTCATTTATCTCTCCAGTCTATTGTAGACAGTAGGTCCTTCTGCGAATGTAGCTTCTCTGCTGCTGCCACTGCTATAGAATCCTCAGGCCTCTCTCAGCTGGGAAGGTGCACCACAGGCATGTTGCTGGGCCCAGTATAGTGATGTCCTTAATTGTAGGGACACAGGCTATCTCTGGAGGCATGCATTGGCAGTCCTCCAATCATTTTTTTCCCTACAAACATGTGAGGTACAGATTTTTTTCACTTTCTTCTTTTCGTCTTGTCCCATTTTTTCCTGCAAGTGAACACCCTGCAACCAGATGCTCATCACAACGAGGTGAATTCTGCATCTTGTATCTTATCTGCAACAGTAGGATACTGTTACATCTCCAAAGCAAAGCAGGATGCTAAAAGCACACATGGTTTCCTCCTTAAATTAAAAAGAGTGTGTAAAGCTCATAAGATTAGTTTAGATCAATCCCAGCATTTGAATCAAGAGATACATTTGTTTAGTAACTATTGGGGAAAAAAACGTAAGTGCATTTAATAAGACAGAAGGAGACAGATTTCTTTGACAGTTTTACAGCTCTTATCAGATTACATTAAAATTAAATTAAAACAATCTAAAAGAAGTGTTAAATACTGAAGGGAGAACACAAACAAAACATTCCTCTTTGTAGGCTTTCAGGAATGTGGCACTGATGTTGGTTATCAAGGATGTGAGTAATAAGATTATTCTGGAGTCAATTATGAGCCCATCAGTGTCAACATGGGGAATCGCTTCTCAGGCCTGGGGTTGCAGAGGGTGAGCCCTGCACTGACACATGTAATAGAAGGACTAGAGGAACAACATTTGAAGTATACTGGCGTGACTGGAGGCTAAGGCTCCTTCTTTCCTCTTCTTTTTTTTTTTTTTTGTGTTCAATAAAGCATTAGAATGTTCAACCCCATCTATTTTTCTTCTGTTTTTGCTTTCATACTATTTTTTTACTTCTCTTTTGTGCTGGGACAGGTGAGGACAGTTTAGCACTATCCTTGTTAATTTTACATCTCTCCTTCAGCCCCTTCTGGCCTCTGTTCTCCTCTGGGACCTCTTTGCCACCATCTCCTCAGTTTATCACCATGACCTCTAACACTCCCTTCTCAGCTCCTTCTGAATTAGAGGACCCTTGCCTATTTGCCCAGCAAAGAGGTGTGGAGCAAGAGATGCTATTGAGCCACTGCTCCTGTGCCATCGTGCAAATGACTGTCTTTGCCCTCATGTGTGTTCCACAACTGAAAAAAAACCCCAAACCTACCACAGCTGGAAAGGTCCACAAAAGAAATAAACTCTGGGTCCTATGAATCTCACCTCCTGCGCTGAGCTGTCAGGTGGACATCAACCCCTTTCAGTTGAAACCTGGAAATCTTAGTTTGGGAATAAGGCTTTTTCAGTAGGTAAATACAATGTATGCTCATAATTTCAGATAGTACTGGAAGCATATGAAAGGTTTTGATATTATTTTTGCAAGCACAAATATTTTCAGAAGCAGCTTAGTCTTCCAGAACCAAACCTGGTATGTCACTGGTGCAGGCTGAAGAAAGGCAAATTCTTTGCCTGTTTTGAAAAATAACAAATTTGTAGTATGTGAAAGTGTTTTCTTGTTCGTACCCCACACAGCATTCGACAGCTTTCCACACTGACAATCAGCGATGCATTCAAAATATGTCAGCCCAACAGAGCATGGCTCATGGCTGACATTCTGAAATAACAAGCTTTTAGTTTCTCACCTTGGTGTCAAAGAGGAGATTATTTATTTAGGTATCAATATTAGCAATGAGTGCTGTTATGAAGCTTCTCAGGGGAAGGAAAGTCAATTTAACTATGAAGCAAGCAGGAAAACCTTTTTATTTCCATTTTATCTGCCCTCATGACTGTGCAGGAGTAGGGCAGGGGATGGTGTCTGCAGCTGAGATACCAAAGCGATGTTTTTTCCTCCACGTAGTTTAAAAGTAAAGGGCAAACTGTGGTTGCAAAGTAAGAATCCAGGGGAAAAAGCCCAACTTCGGAAATTTGGGCAAGCTCAGATCCAGATTTCACCTGTCCATCCTTGTGAAAATGTGAACTTAAAATATGATAGTGTGCATAATGTGTCTTTGCTTTCAACACACAGAAGAGCGAGAAAAAACACTATGTCTTTTATTATGAGTGTGCTTTGTATGAATTCAATAATAAAAGGCTCCCAAATCTGCAAATCCTTTGCCTATGTGTTTTCTTGAGTAGGTAAGCTCTTACATGAGCTAAACCCTTCCATATCTTATTGAGCCGTTTATTTATAGCGGATATGCAAAGGCTAAGCCAGACAGCAGCTATGGTTATTCAAGTGACAGAAGCTAATTTGGGCACTGTTAAGTGCTGCTACATCAATTCAGTATAGCTTTTTATTTTACATTTAAATTTGGTTTATCTAACTTTGAGGCTGTAGGTGTGCTGGAAAACGTGAGGAATTCTGTTGTGTGACACCAGAACTCTGAGCCTGAAAGCTCATCTCAGTTGAAACCCCCAAGTCCCCCACTACTTGCATGCAGTCCGAGCCATCTCCTAGCCCTGCTGCAACTACCTCACAATTGCAGCTAATGCTTTCATGTTGCATTTGTCGGACAGAAGTTGTAATGAAGGGTAATTATGATGACAATCTTGTACTAATTCCACGCTGATTGCTGTTCTGATTATGCTTAAGCATTTCATAGCTGTCCACAATTTTGCCTATTGATGTGGCTTTTCTCTTCCTTAAATTCAAATGATCTTGTGGTATTTGAAATTTCTTTATAGGGGTTCTGGAATTTAAGTGCCCAGTTAGCTATTTCTTTGCAGAGATAAAAACTTCATTTTATCTGGAAAGAAAAAAAAGAAAAAAAATTAGTTTTCTTCTCTAATTCATATACCAGGTGGAGATTTAGGTGCAGGGTTTGTCATGGCAGGTCCAGTGACCTGGCTTTTTCTGCTGATCGATGGATTTTGGCAATAAGATATCACAAAGCACTGCCATCATGACCGACTGACCATTCAGGGGAGGGGGAAGAAACATGAATTTTAGTGATTTCTGTATGAATGAAAAGAAGCCATTTGTGTTTTCTGATTAGGTTTTCTTTCACCCTGAAAAACATAGTGTACATTCAATTCAGTAAAGCAAACTATAAAGGTACTGTAACTGTTCAGCTACTCACAATTATTTTTGGCAGTACCCTCCTTGCACAATCCCAATTTGCCATGTTTTTCAGAGGCATAATTACTGGCTTGCCCTAGGTTACTGGAAAGCTGAGGCCCAGTTCTTATCAGCACGAGTCTTCAGACTTGACTGGGCATTACAGCCATTTAATCTGCTGTTGTAATGGCTAAATTAACAGATTCAACACACCGTATGAACAGATGAGGTAATAATTTAGGAATAAACGCTTTAGATCTCAGCAGTCTCCAAACTCCCGCCGCAGGTTCCTAGCGCGAGAAAGCTCCGAGATGCGTGCCCATCACCATCCCCCGGAACGCTCTCGTTAGTTCCTCTGACGTGTTTTCAAGCCTTTAAAGACGAAAAAGGCCCATGGGCTTAAAAATGCCCACGAAAATGGGGGGGAAGACTCGTCCCACTCCCGTCCCCATGGCAACGCGTGCGGGGGCGGGGCTTCCGGGGCGGGGCCGTCGCGGTGCAGGCCGGGAGTCGTCGCTCTGGCCACCGGCGTAAACAGGGTGGCATGAGCGGGTCTGGCCCTTTCGCCGCTGGCCCCAACCAACCCGGCGCCGCCTCCGCTTGCCATCAGGGTCTCGGCGACCTTCTGGAGAGTCTCCGCCGCAGGTGAGAAGACCGCGCGCCCCTCTGCCGCCCTCCGCTTCCCCGACAACAGCCGCGCCGGGCCCGGCCCGGCCCGGTCCTCCCGTCAGGCCACCGAGGGCCTCCGGAGGGCCCTGGCTCCCCTCAGCCCGGGGGCAGGAAGGGTTGGTCTCTCGTGTGGCTTGAGGGACGGCTGCCGCGTCTCTGCCCCCGGGGGAATGGGGAAGGCGGACCGGGGATAGTGCAGTTCACTGGGCTTTTGGAATATGATTGCTTGGAGGGGTTTTCTCCAAGCAGGTGGGAATAGTGCAGCGTCCCCAGCAATATTATTTTTGTCACCTCCTTATTCTTTATCGTCTTTCGAGTCATTGCGTATTGAGGGGTGTGTGTCTACGTGTCTTTAAAGTTATCGGTAACCCCCGGTTTTGATGTTTTTGCTCATTATGCTGAACGATTTCTTCACGAGCTTATAGGATGACTTCCGAAAGCACCGTGAACCTGTTACTACTTGTCTAAGAAGTTCTCCTGAAGTGCTTCTGGCAACAGTTACAAAATGACTCGTTACTTTAAGCAAGCAAGCAAATAATATAGGTACTGCTGTTTCGGAGATGGTGATAAGTGAGCATATACAGGTCTTTCTCCTACAGACATCTTCTTAGTTTTCTAAAAAGGAGTTATTTTAGGTATTTCAGTTTGAGTGCTTCAGGGGCATCTGACTAGAGGGAAAAAAGCAAGTGTATGTAGTGATGGCTAGCTTTCTGAAGAAGCTTTGGCTTTAGGGATCTTATTCACAGCTTAGTTCCTTTGAAGCTGTATGCAGTTAGGGATGGTCCTGGACTGTTAGTCACTGCAATAACGATAGTAATTGGTGTCAATGAGCACTTTTTTTTCTCTCCAGAGGTAGTTACTCCATTTGTGATATACTATTAAAGTTGCTCTTTAAGTAGTTTTCAATCTAATACAGAATACTTGGGTTTTCTGGATCTCATCTCAAACATACAGAATTAGCAGAAACAATAACACCATGGCTGTGAGAATCTAAATTTCCTGGTAAGTAGTGCTTTTTGCAAAAATGCTCTGTGTATCTTCACTAATACCCTGTTCTGATCTGGAAGACCACTGTCAGACAAAACAGGAATAATCTTCTGTTTAAAAGACTAGATCAGAATATGAAATTATTGAAGATGTGGGCCCTAATTAGCAAAGATGTTTATGCTCAGTTGTGGTGTTAAAAATCGAAAGAGGAAAGAAGACTGAAAACAGCGTTCTAGACTGCTTGCTGCTTTAAACTGTATTGCTGTTTGCAGATACCTCTTGTGTTACAAGTGGATGTATCTTCTCCTTCCCAAGAACCTGGGTGGCATGAAGTTTGGTTACTTCTTTTGTGATTTCTCTGTTGTTTGAGCCCGTGGCTGAGCTCATGAATGGACTTTCCTTCTTCAGTACCTCCAGGAGCATATGTTTCATATGTCAACTCCTCCAGCTTGATTGGACCAAAATGTTCAGGGGTTATTTCAGGAAGGGTAATTGTTACCTTTGCTTTGTTACCTTTGAAGACCCAGCTTGAATGTCTAGTGATAGTAAAGACCTTTTCTGCTTGGCATGCTTTTGTTGAGCATACTTTAAAATATATTAAAAAAAAAAGATTCTTTTGTATTGCATTCACAAGCAAGGATTTATTTTTATGCTGGACTACAAGTTTTATGTTTCTCTTGCCTTTGCTAATCAGAGGCAGTTGTCTCTTCATAATTTCTTAGTGATAACTTTTACATAAATTTTAGAAAATATGAAAAATAAAAAACCTTTGTTAAGTCACTGGAGCATTTTAAGACTCACTTTGGAATTTGTCACTAACCTAATTTCAGGCTGTCTCTTCTGAGATGTGAAGTACCTGACAGCACTTTCACTCCTGACTGCAGTCCTGCTTTCAGTTCACTGTAGGACTTAAACATTGAGCTACTGCTAATAAGCTGTATGAGAGAGCTTGAACATGGTGGAGGAACCTTCTGCTTGGTTGTGACCCTGTATTGGACTCTTAGGGAAATAGAAGGGAGTTCGCTTGAATATTTGTTTTCCTGAAGTGCTTGAGAAATTAGCAACCAGATATTAAGCTTCTGAGAGTTGTACAAAATTCCTACAACTATACCTTAAATAGCATGTTAGACTTTATTAGCCATACTTTATTCCTTAATGGTTATACTCTGCCCAATCTAAATATAAAAATTACTGCATGCATCGACAATATGCAAAAGGATAATTAGGTTTGTATTGTCTAAAAGAAGTGAAATGGGGTAGAAAGTTTACCTTCTGTGTTTTATGCAGATCTGACCATGTTGTGATTATTCAGCACTTAATTTTCTGTGGGTGCTGGTGAGTGAGAAAGGCAGCATTTGAGCAGTGTGGATGACGCTGTACTTAACACTGTGACTAACTTTGCAATTAGCCTTGCTTTTCAGGCAATGAAGATGGATGCTTCACACTCAAATTGATTTGTAGCAAATGAATACAAGGATTGAGATGGTCTGAACAGACAATGTAAACCAGTGAGGATTGTTAGTTTCAGAAATATCTGCTGGTATCAGTTGTATGTAGAAAAAGGTGCCAAATAGGCCCTCTCTCTCCCCTACCCCCAGGGACCAGCATGGCTGGCTAAGGCTTGAGCAGGCTGTGGCCAGGCTCCAGGCTAGTAAGGTGGATGCAACTCAGTGCTTAACAGTTGATTTAATGTCATATTGGTGTAGAAAAACAACTGTAAAAATAGCATTTTACTTTTATGAGAAGATTGCATTGTGCCCAAGTGTTGCACAATTTTCTGGGTACTTATCTCAACAGGGTATCATGACAGTAGTACTGTTATTCTTACATTATGGATGCCGAACTAAAGCACAAAGAGACTAAGGCCTGGTATCTCACAAATAGTGAGACATCTTAGTCCTGCTGGCTTAAATGGGAGGTGAGGGATCAAATACTACCACAGATCAATGCCTGGTGAAATGCCAGAGATTAGAGAAGGCTTCTGGCTGACCAGGGAATTTATTTCTGCTCTCAAATCCCAAACTAACACTCTATAAACTGAAGATTCATGGTTGTTCAAAGAAGAGCCATGAGTATCTTTAAAAGGTGTGTACTATTTTTGCTGATTTAAGGAAAAAGCTGTTATCTGACTATTTGTACAACTTCAGCCTAATGCAAAGCTATGAAAATAGAGTTCCAGGCAGACAGCTGTTATTTATGTTACAAAAACAAAAAAAAAGAGGTGGTGGTGCAAGGCAGTGTCCAGAATGATCCCCGTACTGCCTCAGTCTTTGATTCTGTCACTGACACAAAGACACCATGCTAGAACCTTCCAGAAGAAAAGTCTTAATTGCCTCCAATTCAGGGCTTGGACAGATCTGTGCTGCAGAATCACACAAACTGTGCATAACCATATAAGGCACCTATAATTGTGATATTTATGTGCTGGTAAGTTCTTAACTGAAGTTTTCATTATTGCTTTGTCTTGCTGTAAGAGGACCATTGCTATATATTCAAGTGCTGTTTAAATAGTGGTAGCACAGACTAACAAATGGGATACTGAAAAATCATTCTGGTAGAAAGGAAAGGATCTTCCAGGAGCAATATGCTGCCTATGATATCAGGGTGAGAAATAGGATTGGAGCCAATGGATGTTCACATCCATTGGCTTTTACATCCGTCAGGATATCAGTGTTCTTCATTGAGTCATGAAAATTACTTCTAGAAGTGTAAAAACAAGATCTTGAAATCTGCTTTTTGCTTGACTGTCCATCATGTAAAAGGAAATTGAAAGGATGAGATCCTAGATGAAGCGTGCCTTTTAAATTGCATACATGACATGAAAACCTAATCTTGTTTCAGACAGTGGCAGGATCAGATGGATAAAATGGTTGCCTTGATCTCAGACTAAGAAGCGGAAAGAGTTTTTTTTTTTCCCTTGCTTTCCTCTGTGCAGGGTGAATGGAAAGAGGCAAATGTGAGGTGATGACATGGATGTTTTGTAGGAGAATGCACAAACCTGTAGATGAGCATACTTAGCCACACAGGTGCATGCAATCTCAGGTATCTGCTGATGTCACTTGAACGTGTGCAGCCTTCCTTTTTAATAAGAATTTGATATTATTTTCAAATAAGTACTTGAGGTACTTACTGTGGTTGTTGCAGGGTTTTTAATGTAGATATAATAGAAGCTTTTGTCTGACCAGTTGATTATTTGGATTTTTTGCTCATGGGATGGTTGGTTATTTTCAGGTGCAATTTGAAATTATGAAATTAGATTGGCTTTGAACCCTTCTTCTGAAAATAGGTTCTCTTTTAACTAAGTGTAAGTGAGGCATGGAGTTTGCTCAGCAGCATCCTGATTATCCTCATGGATTTATACCCCTGCATTGTTTTTGGCAGGAACAGGTGGTCCCACAGCGTAGCCATAAATATTTTTTATTATTATGCTGATATCCTTTAAGTTCTGACAGGTAGCACATATCCAGATGTACCTGGTTTTAATGCATAAGTGTGAAATATAAATATATATGTATTTGATTACAAGAACAAATTGCTAAGTAAAATACATTGGATCTGTAAGCCATGGAAGAATTTCAGTTTTTAGAAATCTGTTTAGATGTGTTGTTAGATTCCTGTGGGAAATTCTGAGGAGCTCTCTGCTTGAATCACTTCAACTAAATATTTCCTGCATTAAGAATGCTCTGGGACTTGGGGTGGGGAAGAAGGGGAGAGATGAACTCCTGTCCTGCTGGTCTCATTCTTTAGAGAGCTTCCTGGGGCTGCTGAAGGAGGGACTTGAAATGGCACCTTAAGCAAGGGAGAAGTCTCTGGCTAGTTTGGTGGGTCTTGTGTGATTATATACATGTTCAGGCATAATTTCCCTTTAAAATGATCTATTTTGTGTTTCAGTGATGAGCCGAGTAAAAGGTTTGAAGCTAGGGTTTTGGGGGGGGTTGTGGTTTTTTGGTTGGTTGTTGTTTTTTTTGTTTGTTTGTGTTTATTGTGGTTTTGTTTTGGTTTTGTTTCTTTTTTTTTTGACAGCAGGAAGGGGGGTGGTGTTTTGTTTTATTTTTGTGGTAAATTTAGCTGGTAGATTAGTTTATAAGACTACCAATCCAGCACAAGTGTGTTCTCTGCTCTGCAAAGGTTACTCACTGAGAAATGCTTTGTTTCTTGCATTTTGAGAATTTGAATTATGTAGTAGTTTTATCTTAATGTATGTTATTTGTTTTTTTCCAGTGAAGCCAAAAGGTTGGAATTAGAAAGCAAGCTGATGGAGTATAAAAGGTCTGATGCATGCCTGTCAGCCTACTTAAAAGTTGCTTATAGGTTATTTTATTTTAATTACAAAGTTTTAGATATCATGGAGTACTTTCAGAATGTTATCATGTGGATTTTTCATAACAATAAATGTTAAGCATAATGGAAGATTCATATCTATAAGTTATTGATGAAATAACTTCAGCAATAACTACCTTATTTTATAATTACTGTAATTTTATTATGATAGTAATAACACAGTTTATATGGCATCCAGAGCACGTTCTTCTAAATACAACTTTCAGTTTAATGTAATATGACTAAACCAAATGCATTTAAGACAAAATTACAAGAGGTTTTAATGTGCTTTTGAACACCAAGCACCAGCTTATAAGTCAAGCTATATAGGAGACCTCCTCTCAGTTATGTAAAGTAGCTTTGGATACTGGTGAAGAAGAACGTGGTACACCTTTTTGCATGGCTAGGGGTGCAATTTCTGTGTAACAGTTAGTATGTATGTGTCTGAAGAGAAGTGATTGTAATAGATGCATTTGATTTATTTTCATACTCTACATTTTTTTTCCCCTGTAGGATGAAACTAAAATACGTGAAGCTGAAAAACTACTTGAAAGAAGTAGATGAACGACAAAAAGGAGCTCTCCTGCGAAACCAGATCTTTTTAAAGGAGTTCGACCAATTTGAAGTTCATATGAAGACTTCAGGTTCAGAGATGATTCAGAAGATGGAAGTAACTTTCTATAAGACCTAATACGTTAGTGTTTGCTGTTATTACAGGGTTTTTGAATGGGTTTTATCAGAATATTATATACATCAAGACTTCAGATGCAAGTGAAACCTCATTGTGTTTTGGAATGCCTAAAGTAGTAATGTTCTGGAATTTGAAATGAAGCTGAACTCATGTAATATGTGATCTAATAGACACTTCTCTATCTGCAGAGGTTGTCAGGAGTGCTTCAAGAGCTCTAGGTTTGGTCTACAATGAAGTGCTCTGTGTTTCTGAGTCTCTTGGAAGTCAGGAAGAACTGAGATCAAAAAAATGTGGAAATGAATCATGGTTTTGAAGTGTTAGTGATAATAAGCCAGCAGTATTTAGTTTAGGGCGAAAAGCAACTTGAGCTAAAATAGTTTAATTAAGACTGTGTTTTTTTACAAATATGCATTAAGTGGAAGTTGTTTCAAGTAATGTTTTAAAATTTGCTGATGCGAATACCCTAAATAGCCATTGTTAGTTGTGCCCCTGTTTATTGCTCTGTCCTCAGCGGAGAGAGTAGTCCTCAGCAGAGAGAGTGAGAGTAATTACACCTCTGTTACAGCAGACTACTCTGTGTGTGCTATATGGACTAAAGCTGAGCTAAAATGAGGTTACACTTAGTTCTGTCACAATACAGTCATTAGCAATACTAGTACAATGTGAAGAGGAAAAACGTACTTTTTCCAGCATCATATATTGCATCACTGAAGTTTTTGCTTTTGGAAACATTTTGTATGTACACAGAGATTTGATTCATGTGCCTTCAGCTTTGGAAGTTTTGAACTTTCCTTCTGGACCAGTAAAGTTTAGAGTGTGTTTCATCACCTTGTGTATAAGTTAAATATGAAAACTGGAATGGCAGGAGTGCATTACTAGCATATGACCTCCTTTTACAAGAGTCAGTACCCAAGAGAATATACTTCTTGCTGTCATCGTGTAGCACCTTGGTTATAACAGATGACTCCAAGCTTGCTACTTTTCTTTTCTCCACTCATAGCCTCGACTGCTGTAATCTCCAAGGTCTACAACTGTAAAAAGGGTCTGTCACTGACTTTCAGTGAATGTCATCAGTTTGGGAGCTCAACCCAGGATGAGCTATCCATATGAAATAGGTTGTTGAACTAATACATTCCTGTTCATTTTTCAAATGACCAATTATTTAAAAATTAATATAAAAGGTAGAAAACAAATGTGGTCATTAAATTTTGAAAGAATGACTAAAAGCACTTCTGATGGCAAATGGAAGTGACTATTGAACAGCATTGCCCACCCTGTGCTATTTGTTCTACTTATTTATAGTTGTTTTTGGACCTAATTCTCATTACCAATGCAGTTGTCAAAAGTCGACTTGACAAATACTTTTCTCAAAGTAAGTTAACTTGATCAGAATCTTTGTTGAAAGTTATAGGTGAAACAGAATATTTTTATCATTCCATGTGACTGAAGTGCTTTCAATGTAATAGACCAGTGTAAGAAGCAGCTATGTTCTGAGGTTTTTTGAATATTAACAATATATTGTTTTGCTGTTCAGTAAAGAGAAATTTTGGACATTGCAAAGGGATATAGATTGGTAATGACCTCAGATTTAAAGGGAAAAAAAAATTGTGTCCTGATGCCACTGATTTGTGGTGTCAGATTTCTGAAGAGGTTAAAACTGCAAGGGAAATGCATTTCCATCTACTTCATAAGAACAGGAGCATTCCAAAATGTTTGTTAAGGATTATTTCTGTCCCACTGCCACTTCTCTTTTTTAACTTGCTGGAAGAAAGGAGGGAAGGAAACAAATCAGTTGAGGTGTTTTAAGCCTCTGTGTGTGTTATTATCACTTTTGTGTGGCAATCTAGAACTCTGTTGTGATATCTTTTATTTCTCTGAAATGCAGTTCGAATTAAAACAGGAGTAGTGGCTTTGGAGCACACTGTTTTCCTCTCTCTCCTCTCTTCAGAGGCACACACAGCTTGAACTGTGACAGTAAAATTTAAGACTATGATCCTTTTCGGAGGAGACTTCTAAAAAGCTTGTGTCCAGGTTCCAGATAATGTGAATGTGCAACTGCACTCCTGGATGACATTGGCACAGGACTGAAAGAAAAATGTGAAGTGGTGGGGGGGTTCTGATAACAGCAGCTATCTATTGTATGATTCAAAGTATGTGGGGAGAAATACATAAGCTCTTCTGAAAAATAGCTAAGGGGGGTAAATAATCAGACTGCAATATAAAAACGGGGAAATGGAAGGGGAAAATGTATAAAGAATACAAGTTTGAAAACAAGTGAGCAAACCTTACTTAAAAATTTCTAACGTTTTCCAACGTAAACATTTTATCTTGATTTCTGTGAGCACTGCACTAGGGATTGCTAGAAACAGATATATGAGCAGCACCATACTTGCCTTTATCTCCCTGGTTTGATTGGTGTGACTAAGACCATTGGAGTAAAGGGCAAGAAACCCTTAGTATGCAGTTCTTAAGTTAGAGAAAGTCTGTCTTTCAACAGTTAAATTTTTGACTGAAGTGTTGGCTGTTGTCCTTTCTAAAAGTTTATGATGGATTTTAACTATGGATGTTAAATCAGTGTCTAGTTGTTTTGAATCCTTGTATTCTGATTTGACGAAAGGCTTACGTACTATGGCAAAAAAGAAACTCAAACAATGCCTTCCCTCATCAATTTAATTAATTTAAAATTAGTTGTCTTTGAATTTATTAATTTTTTTTAATTAAGAAAAACAATGACTAGCTGACCATAAACGACTCTCCCCACATTAACTGTAACTTGCTGCTTTCTGTCTTCTGCATTAAACAGCCCAAACATTTGCTTTTCTCTGCTCACATGGAAGATTTTATGTATTGTGTTTGAGATGGGATGATGAGACCTGTTTGTGTTGATTAACATTTCCTCTGAAATGCCAGTGGATTTGCACTTACATTTCTTACTTGGGACATGCTGTCCCTTGACTTCAATGTGCATAGCTGGTGGTGTGGGGGAGCTAGAAGTAAAGATAGAAGTAAAGACAGGACTTAACTGTTTCTCATGGAGACAATTGATTTTAGCTCTTAAAAACCTGTGATCTGACTAACATCCCACAGGGGCATACCCAGGTCAATAAATTCCTTGCATGTCTGTAGCCCAGCTAGTGCCTGGTAGTTCTTTTAAGCTTGATGGGTTTGGTAAGACTCACGAAGCGTCTTTTCCTTGCTTCAGTTTAGTACTGTACGTTTTAGAGGCTGTCCCTGTGTGTTTGCATGTAATTTACCATGCTTGTTTTTTAGAAAGTTTTATTTAAATCAGAGCAGGAGAGATGTGTTGAGATGCTGTGTTTACCCTGGTTTTAAGAATTTTTTTTCTCTGAGCAACTCTAATGCATAGGGATTGACTAGTAGCAGGTTGTTACAACATACTGATGTGAGTCACAGTTGTGCCACGTGTGGATCTGCATGCAGCATTTTCCTTCATTGCTTCCAATTTGATATTTTTATGTCATCCATTTTATTTATTCCAGGTTAAGACTTATTTGTTTTTCTGAGCTGTTGATCACAGCAAAGATTACTTATCCTCTCTGCTGCAGTTAATTACAAAGCATGCAATCATTTAATCCATCATGAAACTACACAGAAATTATTACTATTTTATTTCTTTTGTAGAGAGTGAATGCCCTTTAGGACTGCTTTATCATAACTATGTGTACAGTTTATTATGTGCCTATAGCTGACAAAACTTCTTTGGGTTCTGAAGGATTCTAGTTTGTTTTTCCTTATTTGACTTATGGCTGCTATTCATTCAGTAGTTTTAGAGATTATAAGCACTTAAGCTTTCAGGAAAATCCAGTAGCTACATTTGGTTTTATGCTGAGCATCTTTTAATTTTCATTTGGTTAATTTTTGTTTCTTAAAATTTTATGTTTACAATTTTATTAACAGCTTCTATTACCAGGGAAATAGCAGGCTTGCTGAATGCACCATTGGATTGAAGTGCAGAGCTGGTTAAGTTAATTGTTTTTATAAAGATTTATTTTCATGCATGTTTCCTGATACAGAATAGGTGTTGAAGTGCTTTTGTTCAGGGCTGATGTAACTTGTTATTGGGGTTTACAATTACTAACAAACAGGATTAATTATAGGTGCTGCATGTGCTTGGCTTTTAAGCAGTAGTGCTACTATGAATGCATTACATTTGGTCAATTAAACAATGTAGTGGAGGTGAAGATGGTTTATGCAGTTGTTTGTTAGTAACACTACAGCAAGTTGCCTTTCATGCTGGATTGCTTTTTATAACATCTGCCTTATATTTTTCCTTATAATAGCTCAATGAATTGTGAGATGTCTATAAAGCAAAAACCAAATTGTAAAGCTCACTTGATCCCAAATTGGCAGAGGCATTGGCTGGATACAGCAGAAATAATTTGAGTCAAATCCTAGTATTTTTCTAGGATTCCAAATTAGATGAATAAATAAGTGTTTATTAAAAACCTGCAAAAGACTTTGTGCACTTCATGTTGTTTGTTCAGGAAAGCAGAAAAAATGAGGTGAAAATGAGGTCTCTAGCTTTTAAAATATGGTCCCAGTAAAAAAATTGTACTAGGAAATTTACATTTAAAACCACATGGTTTGCAAAGTATTTGTTCGTTTGTGGTGGGGTTTTTGGTCTTCAGTTTTATGAAATTACTTTATTCGCATTTAGGCATGGTATGGAGCAGAAATTAAAAGTGTACTATCCCGTCAAGAGGGCAACTTGTCAGCAGAAGGTGCCAAGGAAGAAGAATACAACAACCAGGTAATGCAGAAGTGTGTGTGTGAGGGAGGGGGGTAAATGTGTTTTATTATGTTGATAAGCTTTCTTCTGAGCGACTGCATGAGGAGGCAGGCAATGCTAAGCAGTCTTTCTATGAGGATTTTTGCTATGGTATTTGTAGTGTGAAATATTGTTTAGTGCCTGAGTGAAGTAGAATAATCTGGGTAGAAGTGCAATTATTTCAAGCAAAGAACTGGAATTAAAAAAGAGGGGAGAAGTCTGTATATGTTCATCCTCATGCTGGTTTTTATAAATCCTGTGCCGAATAAGGTGAAAATGGTCTTGTCTGAGATAGAAATGTACTTAATGAATGATTTTTTTTTTTAAATGCAGCAGTTGGTTCATGTAGTATATTTATAATTTTGTATGTTTTGACCTTTTCTCAGAAGAAGCAGAAAGAGATTGCATATCTAAGTAACAGACAAAAAGACTGACAAGGAATACTTAAATGTATTCTGCTATATATCTGCAGTAATGCAGGCTTCTAATCCCTCCTCCTATCTCCATACAAATGATACAGTTCAAGACCATAGCTGTTTTCTTCACTAAAAGCAGTAAAGCTCTTTTAGATGAAATGTCTAAAAACATCTTGTAATAACTTGGAGCATGCTGGCAAGAGTAGTCACTTGTGACTATGTGTGAAACCCCCTCAGCTAGTCGATATTGTAATAAGCAAAAATGGTAGCTTCACTCCATTATTCAGAAAAGCCAACAGCATGCTTGTCCCTTAGGCTACAGCATTCATTAAGAAAAGCTTACTGGGCTGAAAGCTGGAAACAGATGATAACGGGATATGATTTTCATATTTAATGCATTCCTTGGAAGAGTATGTGTGCTGCAGATTGATAGAAGAATCAACTGCTACTTTACTAAAAGACTTTCTAGTTTGCCCTATAGCTACCGATGGAATCATTCAGCCAAGAAATTAACTTTTTCTCCTTTTACCTGCTTTATATATCTGCTAAGCAGGCTGCCTGGCTGCCAGTAAATGTTATTATGCAGTTAAATGTTTGGTTTTTAAAACTCTTATCAGAAAAGAAACAGAGGCCACACTATTTTGTTTTTATAGCAGGAGGAAGGTTTTCAGTTTCCTTTCTTCAGTGCATTAGCAGTTGTTAATCTGAGTTTATAGGAAGTTTTCCCTATAGATTAAAAAGTTAAAAACCTTGAATTTAGAGCATTCTTTAAACTGTAATATACAAAGCAATGAACCTGAGCAACCTTGACCTGTATATAAGCAGGCCTCCAGCTGTCTGTGAATTATGTTTCTAATTCAGGCATACATGAAAAGATGAATTTACATTTGAGTGCTAGATTCTTCAATTAAAAACTGTTGGTGTAGGAGGCATAACTTCTTACCTTAGGAAAAGTTTACATAAATACTGGAACATCAAAGACTTATAGTATGGCTTAGATTTTTAAAAACTGTTAGCTGGTTTCAAGCCATACAAGAACAGGATGTGTACCCCAAACATGTCACTTTATGTTGAATTAGAGTTAACTCTTTTCCACCCCCCTTTTCCTTCTCATCTTCTTTTGTGCATCCTTCTGCCTACATGCTGTGCATCTCAGATAATACTCTGTAACTCTATTTTAGGTTTGGGTTTTTTGGTTTTTTTTGGACTAATTATGCCCACTTCACCAAACCTTCATTTTCCTTAAAATCTGCTTATTCTTATGTCCAAAATACAAGAGTTTCTTCTTCATGATGCAGATGAGTCAGTCGTACTGAGCACATGCAGTTAGGTGTTATATCCAGGATGCAGGTCATCGCAGCTTGGAACCAGTTTTATTTGCCTACACTGCTATTGTAATGGTTTCCTTCAGAGTAGTTAAGATGTCAATGATTATGTGATAATCTTGTCAGTGATGTATCTTGGAGTCTAAGAAGGACAACTGGAGTAGCAATCTTCTAGAGATGGTCAATATCCCAATGATTCTAAAACACCATGGCAAATACTTGCTACTTCTCTGAGCCATCATGTATGCACCCTTTTGGGCTTAGTTTATGTGGGGGGCCTTAAGTGCAGAAATCATCTTACCCAAACGGTGATTCCATGATCCTTCTTGGAAAGGACTGCGACTGGGAGGTCTCCGTGGAGGACAGTCGGCTGTGCTTTGGCTCCACGTAAGGGCTTGTGCAACTCATCTAAAAGGGCAATAATGGAGTGACCATCAGATCAACGTGGACTGAGACCTACCACATATACTGAGACCTAAAGACATACTTTTCATTGTCAGTGATGGCACCCTGTTTAGTAACACAAACTTACCTCCTTAGCCTGCCCTAATCCTAACTTTAAGGCATGCATCACCTATGGATGTCAAACTCATGAGCCAAACAGTGATACTTAGTTGCTACAGGCTGAAGGAGTTGGGGTTGTTCAGCCTGGAGAAGGCTCAGGGGGAACCTCATAGTAGCTTTTAAGTTTTAAGCCTTTCTGTAGGGGGTCTACAGAAAGGCAGGGGCAGGCTGGACATGGCATTGAGCAGCCTGATCTAGTGGGAGGCCTATGGCAGGGGGGTTGGAACTCAATGATCTTTGAGGTCCCTTCCAACCCAAACTATTCTATGATTCTATGATTAGTGTCTTTTGAAGCCCTGTATAACAGCCACCTGGTGCTACAAGTTGGTCAAGTTCCATACCCGAGAAATCCTTTTCAGCTGACATTGCTGTGTAACCTGGTCTTACGAAACCTCTGTGCAATGCATTCTGGCTTCTTCAACTTCTAAGGACTTTCTTGAAGTCTCTTGAGGACTTTTGACTTGTGCATTTTGGCACTGCCATGTCTGTAGGATGCAGGGCATAGGGCACCTCCCAGGAACACGTGTGGGTTGTGAGAGCATCCTTCCCTGACAAAGAGGATGCCACTAGGTGAGAGTGACACTGGCACTTGGAAGAGACAAGCCTCTGACTCAAGTTTGCCTCCCTAGCTTTCATGTGGTGATCTACTACCAGGGGAGACTGTTCTTTTGTAAGTCCTAATGGAAGGCATTTTTTCCCTTACTTTGTCATCTTCAAAACACTTTAATGTTTATAAAATGTTTGTATTTGCTTCTGGAGGAAGAAGTGAGGAGCTCATACTCCACAACCAGAATGAGGATTGTTAAGTGTACTCTGTGCAGAGACTCCATTTAACTCCCAGCTGTAGCAACATGAAGCTCAGTAATTGTATTGACTATTTTAGGGAAGTAATCTACAAGTTTTTACTCATTTGTTTTTGGTGGAAAAAACAATACATAGACCAATATTTTCTGTTATGCTTTGAGAATGCAGCAAAGAGATTTTTTTTTCTGTAATAAAAGAGGAGCTTGTTAGAGATGTGCTTCTGTTATGACTGCCAAGTACTTGCACCTGTTTGAATTGCATTTGTTTTGGAACACTACATCCAGGAGATGCTAAATCCATAAAGTACTTGCTAGATGCATTATAAGCAGCAAATCCAAGACCCAAAAAGTAATCAGGAGAAACCCGAGAGCATTGGTGATGGAATAAGCTGTGAACTTAATCTGAGTAGCAAACCTTTATTCTCTCTTAAAATAACTTAATGGCTCTTTGTTCTGCATCTTGTTACATGGAATTTGAGCTTTTAAAATGAATCTTGGTCACAGACTAGACAAGATGCCTTTGTTTCCTTTAAGCTGGGCTTGGCAGCTGACTTTGTATGGTAGGAAAAGGTCAGGCAATGAAAGAGAGGAGAGAGGTGTGGAAGTGACTGCAAATTGTCTTGCTGTGGTTTGGGGCGAAAAAGTAAGCCCTGGTTAGTATGAGCAATGGTATTACGATAGCTAATTTTGGCTTTGCATCAACTTGCATCACTTGATGATGATCTTTTAGTAGTAGTAGTGGCAGTAGCTCCTCCTTCTGAATTGTTCTGATTGGGAAGATTTACAAAGAGAAAAAGGCAAGTGTTAAAACACTTGGTATTTAGAAGCCGAGTGGTTATATTGTTGGAACTATTTTTATTCAAGTTCGATGCTTTTTCAAGCTAAGTGCTGTTAAACATGTTTCTGGCAGTGCCCAGAGTCACTCTGCAGAAGATGCAGTTTCTGTGAGCAAAGGTGGATATTCAGACAAGTAAACGGTGGGAGATGTACGTTTCAAACTCTGAGGACCCTTGCTCGTCCTGTTGACTTCTAGAGAAGACCAAGAGAAGCTCCTGCAGGTGGCTCCAGCTGTGCTGTGGATACTGCAATAAGGTTACCTGATGATCATGTCTCAGCTTTGGGATTTTGCACAACCCAAACCACAGACTCTCATCAACTGTAGTCATACGCAAAGAGCACTAAGGTTTCGGTAACTTAAAGGTGTTTTCAGTGACTTTGCTAGGTAGATCTGAATGTTGTGCCTTGGTCCAGGGTCTCGGAAGCTTTTGCAGGAATCTTTTCAAAAGTTTGCCTACTTGTAAAAAAAAAACTAGTTGCTGTTTAGAAAGTCCTTTTATTTAGTCCTTCATGTATTTCAGTCCCTGTTAGTTACACTGGGGACTCGGTGTGCTTTTGGCACTAGTTGTTTTGGTTCATGGACCTTCATTTGAGGTCCATGACTTTGTTTTCACACAAGAATACAAGAAAGGCATGCCAGGTGTTTATGTAATAATACTATGTGGAATATTTGAATTGTTACAATTTTCTCTCCAGTAACCAGTATGTGATCTTCTAGAAGTTTCATTTGCAACATGCTGCCTGTTTGTCTCCTTAAGCCATTTCCCTCTTGTGTTTTTCAGATGCTGTTGATTGAAAGACAGGCAGGAATTAGCACTAATACAGCCATGCCAAGAGGTCTGTATCATCCAGCAATGATCTTTATGGGCTGCTACACCTCAGCTGTCTCAGCCGCTGGAAATTTGGGCATCTGGCAGAAGTCCTCTCAGCCCACAGAGAACTGCCTGATGACTGACTCTCCTTCATGCTCTCCATCACTTGAAGGACTTGGTCCAGAGTGCAGAAGCACAGATTTAGTGAGTAATGCATCACCAGAGGAAGCAGAGACATGTGGAGACCTTGCCACCAGTGAGGAAGACTCTGAGCAGCTCATCTTCTCAGCGTCTGATCCCAAACCTGAGGGAAAATGTCTGCAGGAATGCATCCAAGGTATGGTGGGATGGTGGGGCATGTTTGCCTCTCCCCAGTGCTGGGGCGCTTGCATTCTAACTAGAGCAATGCCTATGGCTGCTGGTTTCCTCTATACGTGTTGCAGTCTGGTGAAAGCACAGCAGCTTGCTCTTTTTTTTTTAATGCTCTCTTTGTCCTTTGGACTCTGCTTTCTCCCAGGTTGCTTATCTGTCTATACTGAGGGCTGAATTGGTTCAGGTTCACTATTAGAAAGCGAATATTTCTTCAGTGCTGTGCTCATGACTGTCTTGAGGTAGCCTGAGCCTCATTAAGAATTTTAATGTGAACCTGCATCACTGAAGAGCCCATCACTTCTGTTTCAGGTGGATCCCTGGAAGTGTTCACGGCCAGGTTAGATGGGGCTTTGAGCAACCTGGTCTAATGGGAGGTGTCCCTGCCCAGGGCAGAGAGGTTTAAACTACGTGATCTGTAAGGTCCCATCCAACTAATGATTCAGTGATTTCCTCCTTCCTCAGATGCTTGTGCACAATAACAAATCCATTTCCAAAACCAGGATTTGGCAATGTAAACTAAAGATCAGTATTACCCTGTTTGTAGCTGGATTAAATCCTCAGTTGTGGTTCTCTGCCTTGTTCTGAAGTTTCCTGAGACTGCCCATACAGACCTCCAGCCAGATGCTCTTGCTCTGGGATGAGATGTGTTGCCCTTGAAGGTTGCATTCCAGCTTCATATTCCTTTTCTTTTCCCCTGCCTCCTCTGTCCTCCCTTCTCCTCAAAATGTGTTTTAGTACTCTGCTGCTTTAGTTGCTTGATTAGTTACTTTGAAGTATGATAATGGACTTGTTTTTGAAGCTACAGCAAAGGATTGGTCGCTATGTAACATTTGATTCCTTTTTTAAGGAATCATGCTTTACCAGTTAACATAGTGATCTTCAACTTAAACTAGTTTTCTAAATGTCATAACAATTGCTAAAATTGAGCTATTTGTAACGGAAACTGGTGGTAACTCTGCTCTCCTGTAATGATTATGGTTTTTTGTATAGAGGAAAGCTGGCATCTCCATCACATGTTCTGTGCTACTTTTTAGTGTCTTTCTGACATCCTCTTGTGGTTGTTTGGTTTGAGGTTTTTTATTCCTTTTTCTCCAAGGAATTTATTTGCCTCTCATTTTCTTTCATCCGGTGCATTTGCCACTTCTTCATTCTAATGAAAACCTGTCCTTTCTGGCACTGAAAGGATACCAGTCCAGCCTGGTTCACGGTAGCCCTGGGCTCTGCCTGCAGCTTTGCAGAGAGCTAGTTCCTTCCTGCAGTGAAGGCTGAGGTGGCCAGCACCATGTCTGGGAAAGAAATACCCATTTAATGTCTGGAATGTGGTATCTCTGCTTTCAGAGCAACTGTACAGTTGGGTTCAAAATCAAAATGAGCTTTTTGTCAAATGGCACAGTAATCACCTCAGACTGCTCAGGGGCTTTTTATGTTTATCTGTCAAATGTGTGTTGCAGAGTGAACAAGCTAATGCAGTCCAGGTTTGAATGTCTGGAGGGAACTGCCTTGTTCCAGCTCTACTAAACTCGGCCTTCCACAACACAAATGATGAGAGCTGATGAAGATTCTTTGCTGTCCCATACCAGGAGCAAGCACATGCTAGGCTCTGTTCCTGCCTTGGTGCAGAGTAGTACTTAGTAGCCTCTCCTCCTTGTCCCTGGCTGTTGCTTGGCAGTGGCACCACAAAATATAGGAAGGAACAAATCCTGTTTCCCTACAGTTAAAGAATAAAAACAATATCCCCTTTCTCCTTCATGCAGAACAAAGAACAAAAGACCATTTCTTTCCATCCTGATTTCACAGCAAATACAGTAGTTGTGCATTTCTGTTGCATATTTGCTTCACAGATTTGGAAACAAAGCTAAGAGAGCCCATCCAGGCAGTGGCTGCTGTTTGTCATAAACCAGCCCATGGTTCAAGTCAAACTCTGGCCCAGACAAACAAAAATGCTTGCTGCTGTAGTGATAGCAGGTGTACAAATGCTGGTTAATTTAAATACATGGTGAATTTTATGAAAACTGGGAATTTGTGTAGCAATACCAGGTTGTTACTGCACTAGCTGGTCTATTAACTTTTGCTATTCTATAAAAAGAGAAGTAGCATGTATCTTATCTGTAGAAGCACGATTCAACTCTGTACTCTCCTCTTTTAGGAAGAGTTTAAAAGCTTCCAGGCATGCGTTTCTTCTGCAAGGTTTAAAAATTGTCTAATAATAGCTTCTTCGGGTGCACTTTTTCCCCCTAGGGAAAACTTCTTCCATCTTTTTTGTTTTGTCATTCCTCTGGAGTTGGTTTAGTGAAGCAGCTGATCTTCATGCTGGTTGAGGAATGCCAGGGTTGTCTCCCACCCACTGAGAACTCCAAACCCAAAAGGCTTGAGTGTGGAGGCTGGAACCTCCCCAGACTCCCCCTTGTGAGAGGAGTGCAGAAGGACACAGGGCTGCGGGCAGGGAAGCCCAAAGTGAAGGGAGAACAGTGGGATGTTCACTCACACATGATAATTGGAAGAAGTGAACAAACAGCATAGGTAGTCTTGGTTGAGTTGATGTTATCTTATACTCCTTGGTCTTGCTAATGTTTTGGGAGTAATTTGTTATTATCGTGTTTGTTTTGGGTTTTGTTGGGTTTTTTTTAACAGGACCCAGGTCTTGCATGGATAACCGGTGGACTTCTAAGGAGGCAAATAGGGAGAGCAGCATTGAGCTCCCAGTCCCTGTGAGCAGTGAGATGATGCCGAGTGGTTCCAGTGTGTCCCAGGGGATAGCCTTGTCAGGGGACAGTGATGCTTCTACTGCAGAGGGCTGCAAGTTGCAATCACCAGACTCTGCTGCAGCGCAGAAGGAGCCCTTAGTTAGCCCTGCACCAGATGGGTATGTCTGTACGTATGTATGTTCTCTCTGCTGGTACTCATTCACTAGCATATGCTTTGGAGGCTGTTTTCACTGCTTGGCTGATATGTGTCACTCAAGTTTGCAAGGTGGGCAGACTTCTTACTTAGTCTCTTGCTACTTCTGTGCTAGGGGTGGATTCAGGTGTCTCTTTGAGGTCAAACTTGAAGGAGGTATGTTTGCAGTTAAATGTAAGATGATCTGTTAAATTTAAGCAACTCTTATTCCATCAAGTTTATTTAGTAGTACCTATAAATTTGCTAAATAGAACATTTTGTATTTTATTGCCAGCAACAAATGCAGTGCCAGAGTGTCGCCTGTATTATCAATCATATCTGGATTTTCAGCCTTGCAATGCCCTCATAAGACAGGGAAGCTCACCCCCAACCTGGCAGAGCAGTAACCACAGTGTGGCTCAAGGGTTTGTCAGGGTTGCCTGGAAGGGCTGGCATTGCTCCCTCACTGTGCTCAAACAGCCCTGTGCCAACTGCCCTCATGCCTTTCTGGATCTCCACGTTGTCACTCTCATACCACCTTTATCTCCTGTCTCTTAGTTCTTCTGAAAGTCAATCTGCTGCTGCTTCCCTCTACAGTGCTTCATGCCTGCATCATCCTCTTTGCCCCCCAGCCATTTTACTGCTTCCTCAACCCCATTTTGTAACCTGTGACTGCTGTCTTTCTTTTGCCTGTTCTCCCTTAGTGGCATGCTTTTTTTCCCTTTTTCTCTGCCTTCTCAATACTTTTTTTGCAAGTGTGTGCTGTATTTCAGCAAGTTTTGTTCTCCTTGGGTCTCCCTGCCTTGTGTGGGTGCTGTTCAGATGCAAAATGCTTCTAGCTGGAGTGGTTAGCTAGATACAAGGTGGTTAGGTAGTAGCTGTACATTGGGGAGAAACAACACAGGAAAGAAAATAGTGTTTATGCCTCGAGAAAGAGGGTACTCTTTTTCTGGCTGTTTTCTTTGTCTTTTTTGGTTGTTTGTAGTTTTTTACTCTGTTTAATGCATCTCTTTCTATTCTTAATGGTCATATTGTCTAACATATTGATTTCAATATTAGTTTGTTTTTTAATAGATGGCAGTTAAGGAGAAACTAGTGACCATCAATATACAGTTCTAACTTTATCATTTCACATTTGCATCAGATTGTTGCTTGCTATGGAAACATCATCTGATTTACATCTAAATAGCTTTTACCCAGATTTTCTTTTGTATAACACCTGTTAATCATAACACTTTGTAGGGAAGTTGCATAGAGTGCCTGCCTTTGCTAGAGAAGTCATAGATGAGTGATGGTAATTTAACCTTTTGTTTTCCCTCGTCAGTGCTAGTGATGCCTCATTGTTCATAAACTGATGAAAATATTATGCAATGCTCTTGAATACCAGCTAAATTATAGGAAAGGCTTTACTGCTTGCATTATCTCTGGAGCACAACTGAAACCAGAATGGGGAGGTTTCCTCTTGGATTATATGGATTTGAATGCCTCTGTTTCTCAAGGCCATGGAAGTGGGACCTCCACTGTTAAGCTGTTTCTGCAGAAGACATACCAATTTAAATTTGTTTTACCCAAGAAGTAAAAGGCAGATAAAATTTCAAAAATGGCAGGCATTGCACCTCTATTTGAGGGAGAGAAAGGAGCCTTTCCAATTGTTGTGCTTATATCCAGTTGGGTTTCCCAAATTCATCTTTGCAATGCATGAGAAATTTGTTATGTATGCTTAAGTCTTGCAAAGTAACTGAGAGGCTGTAAATCTTGGGAAAAAGTTTCAAAGTAATTTGAAACATGAATTTCAATCATAAGAACTCACAAACTATGAAAATTTAACTCTTTTTGGTCCGAATGTATTGTATCAGATATATATCATATTAATCCGCAGAATGAAAGATATCACAGGTCTTCTTTTTGGATATTTTGCAAAACTGCTTATATTTGTTGACCTAAAGTAAAACATTTGTTTCTTGAATTTTCTCAGTACAGCAGTATCATCCCTGTGACACCCAAACAGAGGCTTGCCTTCTGCATTTGGGCCATTTCTATGATTTTGGTGTCTCATTTGAAATTAGTACAAGTGACGGGAGGAAAGGAGTTGTCATGTGCAGGGATCACAGCTCACTTGAAAGGCAAAACAGTATTCTTGTTGCAAGTCAGAAAGTCAAGAGTTTATATTTTTTGAGAAAATGCCTTTCCTACCATACTGCAGAAATAACACTGTTTTGTTTTTTGTTTTTTAAAAAAGCGCCAAACAAAAACCCAAGTATTTTCAAGTTATGTTTTAACTCTGTGTGAGCTCAGGCAGATTGCAAACTGCCTTTTCCAGCTAGAGGAATAGTTATCATAACAAAATCATCAGGTTATTAACCAAAGAAATTGTTATGAAAAGTTATTTAGTGTAAGCTTTATGTCATGGTTGTAGTTCGTAGTGGGATGCTGTGATTTTGCTGCCTTATTTTCCAAACCTATCATCGTTAATAACTAAATTCTGTGTTTTAAAGTACTGCTGGATGGGTGCATTGATTGGGTATTGTACCTGTACACCTTCAGCCTTGTCTTGCCAGCTCAGACCTGCATGAGAGCCTGAGCCATGTGTTTTCTGTTCAGATCTGCAGCCCAGGACAGGCGGCGACCAGTGAGGTGGTTTACTCACCTTGTTCGAGTGGCACCTGGTTTCCCCTCTCACCAGGTGATGCCACCCAGTAGCTTCATTCTTGGCTGCTTGCTGCTGGTCTGAGCTGCTGAAATAGAGATGAAAAGCTCTGTATCTTCTTACCATTCCTTACAGTGCCCGGCCTTTTCTTTAAGGGCTTAAACCCTAGGAGCAGGAGTGGGGGAGAGAGTCTGAGAATTAGCACAGAGAAATATGATGACTATTTTAAGGTCTGTGCTGAGGGGGGTGGAAAAAGGCAAAGCTTATGCCTGTGCTGCTTCAGCTGCATTGAAGAGGACTTAGCACAGATGGATTGTGCATTACAAAATGTAACACATAATTCAAGCTGTCAGCTTAATCAGACTGTTTCCAGGAAGCAACCTGTAAAAGAGAAGGACCTCTTGTTTGCTGACCTCTGATCCGTAGCCTGCTGCAGATTGTCATACATTTTGTTTTTCTTTATGTTGGTGTCCCTTCCTTCCCCTTCCCTTTTTATTATTGTATCCCTCTCGAGTGGCACCCTGGAAGGACCACCCAGTGAGAGGAAAACAATGGGAAATGAGCCGGCCGCTAAAATACAGGGTTTGTAAGACTGGGAGAAAAGAAAAAGCACTGTTTAACTGCATATGTGATCTCCCTGGTATTGTTTTGCTTATTAAACGTCTAGGAAACTCGACTAAATGCACGGCAACTCTCACTTAATTGTTCACTGTTGCCCAACAGTCTGATGGAAAACACAACTTTCAGTGAAGCTTAACATGATTGCTAAAAAGATGCAAGTTTTCACGCACAGAGCTTTTCACATGAGGGAGCATAAATCAAGGTTAACTGTATAAATATGTCAGCTTCTACATGTGAGGAGGGGAAAAAAAAATTTTTTTGACTGCAGGGTTCTCCTGGCTCAGGCCCAGCTGGGGCACTGCTGGTGGAGACCAGGCCTGGAAAGTCCACAACAAAGCAAGCAGCCGGGCTGGACCTGAATAGCCATTTACACCTCTGTTCAAGGATTAGCCTTATTTATTGTTTCAATGTTTAAGTCCTAATTTGCATCATTGTAGACGTGCAGCTTCATCAAAACCCCTCTGAGATCCCAGTTATGTCCCCATACCTGTAGGTGGTCACCAAATTTAATCTGATTGATTGTGGAGGTGAAGGAATTAAACTGCTTGGAGCAGGGTAATTTCAATGCAGCATCTCAGGCTCTGACTGAATTTTTTTTTTTTGATGGCTTGTTTGCTAGTGTGCTTTTTTGGTTTTTTTCTTCAGACCTCAAGCAATGTGATTTTTTGCTGCTGTTTACTTTGAATAGCTAGGATGGTGTCTGTTTTTCAAACTGATGTGGTGGGAATATGTTTATGTATTGCAGCTCAAGTCACTTCAACCCGTTTGTCTCTCTGCAGGCACCACCGGACGCTGACAGGACTTTCCTGTGCACTGCAGTTGATAGAAGATGTGGTGGTGAGGAGGGGACCTCAGCACCGGGCACTGTACCAGGGCGAGCACATGGGGACAATGGGGACAGCAGAACTGCTCAGGTTAATTCTACACCCCTCCAAGCTGCATCTCCTCTCCACTACCCTTACTGCAGACTGGAACAAGGGAGAAGGGCAGTGCAGCCTATGCCTTAATGCCATCCCTGTTCCTGTTTGCTTGCTGCTGTACATCCAGTGTAATGCTTGTAGTAATTTTGGTGTTGATTGCTTACATGCTTCTAATTGAATTCAGGTGAGCAATGGCAAGAGGCTGTTACCAAGCAGCTTTGCAGGAGCCTGTTGACATTTCAGCCAGGGGTCCTTGCTCTTATGGTGACAAATGGCTGGTGCAAAGAGCAGGCGGACTCCTGAAAACAAACATTGCCAGTTGCTAAGAGGCCTCCTTCCCCTTCTGCCATTTTGATGTCATTGGAGAGCTGAAATAGGACACTTAGAAGTGCATACACAAATTGCTCCAGCAAATACTCTTTCCTAAATGTAGCAATTTTTGCAACCTTGCTCCACAGATCCCTTAGGTGAAGTAAATACTTATTTCCAAGAATAAGAGCATCCCCTTAGCTTGTAATGCTAATACGATCTGCTGAGGTAGGAAACAGTATCTAAAAAAATTATTTTTACGTTGAGGGTAGAAGAGCAAAGGGAATCAAAAAATCTATGTGATAACAAAACTAGGGTCTTGCTATCCTTTCACAGTTAATTACAAGAGCTGGGAATGCCTTTGTAATTTTATATAAAATTATGTCAGCCTCTGTAAACTAGATAACCTAAGGTTGACTCTCATAGAGAGTCTCTAGGGAATTAAGAGGAAGGATTCCCATGCAGACCTGGCTCCTCTGGCCTACTACTGGAGATGAATTCCTGTGAAATAACCACTTTAGCCATGGCATGGATGGGGCTGCCTGGACAAAAGACAGTTTCATCAAGTGGCAGTGCAGAGATTCCTCTATTCCTGTCAAAAAGCAGAACTGTGAGATTAAACCTGAAGCTTTCCAAGTACTGGATTTGACATCCCTGTCCTGTTCTGCATCTTTCACATCACAAATGTTTGTTCCTCTGGGCTGTCTGACTTGCTAACCCATTCTGCCTCCAGACTGATGCTGGCTATCTGGGCTTTTAACAAATGTTGCCTGTAATACCTGCTTTATTTTGAAGCTTTTGTAGTCGTGCCAGCAGTCTGAAAGAAGATGACCTTGAAGAATGCGAAGCAGTTGTCCTTCATCAGCTTCAGACTTTATTCCAGAATGGATGCCACCTACCTGAGAAAACACTTGATGCAAAAGGTAGACTGATGGATGAAAAGCAAACCAGGTATTACAGACACAAAATTTGCATGTTGTTGTGATTAGCATTCTTTTCTTTCTTCCCCATGTCTGCTTTGCCTCTCTGGGGCCAAGAAAGCAGATCTGGGGCCAGGCTTCCGATTGCACTGGAAAATAGAGACATCCAAGTGCTGTTTTTAATGTTCTCATTTCAAGTCATACAGCTACTGCCAAGATGAATATATTCATTTATTTTCCTTTTCATTCACTGAAGGTGAATCTTACTGTGCTGGGTGGCACGTAGGCTGGGTCCTCCTGTCTTGCTAAGTCTGCAGCATCTCCCACCCCAGGCTACTCTGGCAGGGAAGGAAATGTATTAACTTCAGAGACCTCTTAGACAGTAATTTCTGATCTTCAGCGTGAGTCTCAGAAATGTAAAGATGAGGAATGTAATTTTGAGAAGTAAATTATTCTTCTGCAAAGCAGAAGATGCATATAGCCTTTAAAAACAATAAACTGCAGTTATTCAAAATGTGGGTTTTTTCTTGTTTGTATGCCACAAGGACAAGTGAGAACTGATTTTTTTTTTTATTGTTATCTTCCTTAAACTCTCTTTAATGCAGTAATGAAAACAATTTCCATTCTTTTTTACTTCACTTCTGTCTAGACTTTCTTCCTTGTTACAGGCTCAGCAATGCTCAAGTGCTAGCAGGATTGGGGCACTTGTGAGCACTGAAGAACAGTCTATTTAACTTTACCTGGTTCTCTTTCCGGGGCTGACATGCCTGCGAGCACTAATGTGTTGTATTCCCCGAATGGTTTCTTAGGGGCAAACACTTGTGGTGTTAATTGGAATTCACTCCTCTGTGAAACTTCATTGGAGCAACTGGAAAAACAAATGTTTTTGGCAAACAGTATTTATATTTTCTGCTTTAAAAAAAAGGTACTCTTGCTCAACAATAATAAAAAATTCTGGAAATAAAAAAAGACAAGCCTAGGGAAATGCGAGACTTAATCCATCAGGCACTCTGATGGTAAGGTCTAACTGAGGTTGAGACTAGGGTCTGCAGAAAAGATTTAATGTCTCTTGTGACAGACATGATGTTTACCCCTTCCCTTCCTCCCAACATTTGTGGAAGTCACAAGTGATTTCTTAATTTTTCCACTTTGGAGGTTTTTAAGAGGAATCATGAACTAAGGAAAAAAAGTGTAGTTTTTCCACTGGGTGTTGACCTGCTTGCCCAGATAAATGGGTGTAGTGGCACCTGTGTGAGTCTTGTATGTGGAGTGTCCCACTAATAGTGTTTTGGGTTTGCTTCTCAGGTCAGGCCAGCAGTGTGATGTGGATGCTCTGCGGCGTTGTTTGAGTGACCATGCCTTGTTCTTGAAAAAACATCAGGTTCAGCTCACAGAAGGAACGATGGAGATGTTTGAAAGCCTGCTGGCTTCTGGCAAAAAGGAGCAAGATGACCAGGTTGGTGTTTGCATCTAATAATAACTAAATTAATGACATGTAGAGACTAATTTCCATCATTAAAGTGAGATATGAGCCCTGTTGTCTTGACCCAGTGGGTGGATTTTAAGGGAAACAACAAGCAGTTGGTGTTCAGCAATCAGCCTTGGAGATGCTTAAGGAGAGAATACAAGTTCTGCAGTTGTTCTGGGGCAAATACAGCACTTCATGCGAAGAAAATAGTCTCTGAGGTTGCTAGGAGAGTGTTGTTTTTTCACCCTTCAGACCAGTTATTTAAATAAGTGTATGCATTTTTCTGTGGTGCAAATTTATCACAAGTCTTATCGTCTCTTTCCCTGTAGCTTAGTAACTTTTTATCATGAGTGACCCATTTTTAATTTTTCTTAAGAGTTACATTTGGTACAGTGAATGCACAGAGAATTTCACAAGTAGTGGCATGCTTATTTGAAAAACTGCTAGTGCAAAAGGCTATAAAATAATTTTCACTAAAAAAAAAGTTGGTATTTGATAGAACTCTGAGTGTCCCGACATTTACTGTTTTAAACTGAGAGCAGTCAACCATACAGGGAAGGTAGGACTTGTCTCCTGTCCCTGTTGCCTCCAGTGCTAGGGCAGCAGCCATGCCGGAAAAGCTGGGACTCTGGCACTGGGGTGATGATCCTGGTGCCTCTCTGCTGCCCCTGCAATGGGAATGGGGAGGTCTGCCAAGTAGCCTGCTGTTAAGGAGCTGACTCCATACTTTACCGCAGAAATATTTTTCCTTTTAATTTTAAATGAGAAATTAAAAAGCAGTTTGAGTTGCTTTGGTGTATTCTATTTTTATTAGCATTTGAAAGACATAATATTTTAGTCAGTTGTAAGTTTTCAATTATAACCACTGTAATTTCTTTTACTCTATATGGATAAGTAATTTGTATTCTGTTCTTAAAACATTCAGTCAAGTAGAAGAGGTGAGCAAGGAATCTATTACTGTGCTGGTGACAGAAAAACAAATGCCATACATAAATCTAGAATTCCATGTAAAAACTTTTACAAAGTCAAAGCTCAATAACACAGGCTTTATGAGTGAATATATGTAGTAATAATCTGTTTATTACTACATGCTCCTCTTGCCAATCATATGCATTAAACATTTGTCTTAACTAATAAGTGAAGCCAGTCAATTAAATTTAATGGCATGATGCAACCTCTACTTTTGAAACATCTTTCCAAGAAGGTTGCACAGAACAGGATCAATACAAATTACACAACATGCATGTACAAGAACAGTTGCTTTACCATAAAGGTGTGCTTTTCCATGAAGTACGTATGCTTTACCTTAAGCATGCAATGTAGCAGTGAACTCATAAGCTATCTGTATCTAAAGATCTTAAATACTTATGACTCTGAAGTTTGAAATTTTGGCCCATGTTGTTGACTTACTTCTCTAAGGTCTTAAAAGAAATATCAGAAACTCCAGTGGCTAGTGGATGTAAATTGGAAGAGGGGAGATCCAGGCTGGATAGAGGAAAGAAATTCTTTCCTGTGATGGTGATGAGACAGTGGGAGAGGTTGCCCAGAGAGGTTGTGGATGCCCCCTCAATCCCTGGAGGTGTTTAAGGCCAGGCTGGATGAGGCACTGAGCAACCTGGTGTAGTGAGAGGTGTCCCTGCCCATGATCTTGAAGGTCCCTTCCAACCCAAACCATTCTATGATTCTATGATTCTATGACTCTATGACTCTATGACTCTATGACTCTATGACTCTATGACTCTATATGACTCTATATGACTCTATATGACTCTATATGACTCTATATGACTCTATATGACTCTATATGACTCTATATGACTCTATATGACTCTATATTTGCACCTCCAAGGTGATATGACTCTATATGACTCTATATGACTCTATGGGTATGCTGCAGCCAGGCAGGAAGGGTGAAGGTGCAGCAGGGGTCTTTGAGCTCCTGACTATATAGACAGACCTGTCAAGTCTGCCACCTCTGTCCCCATTAGCACTTGTGGTCCACCAAGATTTGGTGAGGAACAGCGGCAAATCTCCCTTTTCTTACAATGCCTTCAGTATCTTCCTCATTCCAGTGGTCCAGATTCTGTCTACTTGCCTGTCTTCTTATCTCTTACTAAATTATGTCCATCTTTTATTCTCTTAAGTCTTGTCAGTTCGTCTTCTCTCACAGATTTCTCCCATTACTCCTGTTAAGAAAACTAAGAGTTGTTCCTGTGGATCTGGGTCAGCTATATTGACCTGGGATGGTAAAAGTGCCTTTTCTGAGCAGTGGGTTAGTCTCTTTCCTGTGGAGTCTGTGGAATCCAGTGCCCTTTTCAGCCAAGTTACACTCCTGTAAGAATAAGACCTGCATAGCTCGTGGAGCATGTTAGACATCTTTTTGCTCTGGAAGTGTGTTAGGTATCTTCTTGCCCTGATGGATATGTCAACCATGCCAGAGTTAGAAAACCTGGAGTTCCTTCCTAGTTGTTGATCCTCAGCAATGAAGACTTATTGCCCTTCAAGTAAAGAAGAGATAGGAAGGATGTCCAAAAAGCCTTTCCACCTTGCTAATAATAAATGCCAGGAAGGAGTATTTTTCCTGCTCTAAGAAACAGTTTTACAAAGCCACACATGGTACGGTTAACACAGGTGGATGGTAACCTAAGAAGTGGTTGCTTTATTTTAAGGCTGCTTTTGTCTCAGCCATATTTATAATACATTCAGCCTCCTATAAAGATACTGGCTTTCAACTTAATTTTTTTTTGTCCAATATCCCTTTAACTGCAGAGGTCTGAACAGTGGTACTACTAAGGGCTGCATGCACATGCAGGAGAGAACCAACCTTATGAATGTGCAGGAATAATATGAATTAAAATCGGAACCCTGCCTGTCTGAGGCTGGCACAGGCAATTTGTGCATTGGGTTCTCTGCCTTCAGGTTCATCCATCTCAGAGGTGTTTTAAGCTGCTGCTGTTGCTAATGCTGTGGGTTAACTTGCCTTATTGCTGCGTGCCTGAAATGAAGCACTTTCTTTTCAGTACATTGCTGTTGCAGTGTATTTTATATACCTTTCCATTTTGCTTAACCCAAGTGTGAGAGGCAGGGAATACTGAGCATTTCCAGTAAACCTATTGATTAAAAGAATAATTCAAAGTTTGTGTTACTTCAAGGCAGAATGTAGTTCCTGAGCTAGTGCTGATTTAACTTGGTGGTAATTTAGCATCTAACAAACATCCTGGAAACAAATTACACCATGAAGTATGGTTTAGCCTAAATATATGTTGGAAATCACTCAAGACAAAGGATAACAGGGTTGTGATTTTTTTTAAATTTGGTTGGTTTTTTTTTTTTAATACTGCAGGTTCTACCCGTGTTGAGAGAGGCCCTTCCAGAAGACTCTGGGGATAGGTCATCTATTCAGAGTAATGAATCATCTTACAGCTTGCCACTGATCTGTAATGATCGTGGGGAAATAAAGCAGGCAAAACATGCTATGCAGCTCATCCATGTGGGAGAACAAGGTAACAAGTGTTCAAAGGTCTAACTGTGCATTCAAAGTTATTCTCTGTATAGACCTTCTCTTATATGTATTCTTTAATCCAAATCTGCAGGGAACTATATTATAGTAACTGGGAAATTAATGTGTATTTATAATGAACTTGGGGGAATTTTCCTAAATACTGTAGGATTTGTCATTCTTCTTACTACTTAAAATGAGTGATGCCTATTCTAACATTTTTTTTGCAGGAGCAGAAAAGTAAGCCTAGTGGCAATTACTAAAATCTGACCTATAAGTATGCATGTGTTTACGAAATGTCTGCCCTTTAGAAATTGTTGAATATATTCCTTGCCTTTTATTAGAAAGCCAGACTGCAGAATAAATTTTCAAAAATAGGGTTCATACTGGGAAAGGGGTGTGGTGCCATTTCAGAGCTTAGCAGGTGAACACATTTGTGAAAGCCCATTAGTTTCTTTAGATAAGAAAGTAACATATTAGTCTGGCTTAATAACTGGCGACAGTAACTTGCTTAGTCTGCTCTTAGAGCATCCCTTACATCAAAGTCTGGAAGAGACAGGCAATTAGGTTGCAATGCTGTTTACACAGCAAATGTAAACAAACTGCTTTAGACCTCCTAAATTCATGCGACTTTTATCCGCAGAGGAGACTGAGACTTTGATTTAAACTAATTTTCCACAGTCACTGTGATATACACTGCTGCTGTCGGGCTGCCGGACAATATCGCAGAGTTACTGTGGGTTGTTTGTTTCCTGAATCCCATTGGGCCTTAAATAATTTAAGGCATTTGGTTAGCTTGTCCTTTTCTCTGTAAGCTACAGAGAGGCAGGGTAGCCTCACATGTGAGGAAAGTTCACAGTAGGTGCCTCTTTTAAGAACAGTAATGGATAGTTTAGATCAATAAACAAGAGATAACAAAAGTGAGAAATTAAAGGGAGTAGGGTATAAAAGCAAACAAACCAGTCTGATCACTGCGACTTTGAAATGTGTTTCATTATGGTGTGTTCACATCCAGAAGTCACAAGCTGGCGTGAAGATGAGAGCAAGGAAGAAAGCGCAGTCAAAATGATTCCTATTACAGGTAAAAGTAATGGCTGCATATTAACCTTGAATCCAGTGTTCAACTTTATTATATAATCAAAACACGGCATTTTAGTTGTTTGGGCCCACTAATAGTGGGTAAATTCAGCTACTACATACTGAGCGCAAAGATCATAAGTATGAGCGTAAGATCATAAAGTCCACGCTTATGTTAACATAAACCAAGATGGAAAATAACAGCTCCTATTTAATTCCTTGTAATCATGTTATACATTTAAACCGTGTGAATATCCTGTCATTTAGCCTTTCAGGTTCCCGGTATCAGTGTTACAAAGGTCAGTCTCCATGGGGAAGATCCAGTAATTACATGGCAAACTACAGATGTTTCTGATTTGCTTCTTTTCTTTTCTCAAGTAATTGACTGTGTATCATTAGAATAAATGCAGGGAAAAACCCTGCTAGCCAGGAAGCTTTTCCTTTGCTTCTGTTACAAAAGCTGCCTGATAACACAAAATTTTTAGCAATAAGGTTTTATTGAGATGCGTTCAGATCCTTCTGTAGCAGCTGTATGAGGCTTGCATAGGATCCCATGATGTTACTGCTTTTTGGTCCTGAGGCATCAATAACACATTAGCTTTCAGGGCAGTGTTCTTTGCAATCAGTCTCAATTTGCTTTTGCCTGATTTTTGAAGTGCTGGGCTGCTTCCTTATAAATTTTGATGTTTGGCTAAATATTTATGAAGGGGTATGTGCTGACAGAAAGGTGTGAGGGCATCTGTTTATGCAACACTCGCTGTTACTTTTCTGCTCTTTTACAGCTTTAAAATAGACTGTCTTTTGGGGAGCAATTAATTTCTCTATAGAGATTTTCCTCTGCTTTTTGAACTTAATTTTCAGATGAAATATGAAAATGCACTTCTTGTATTCCTGAATTATCCTGCAGCAATAATATTCCAAGTTATCCTAAGAAAACTTAGTTTAATTATTTTCTAAAGAATGGAATGCTTTCCATTTTTCCACCTCATAAAATGTCTTTCAGTAGCACATGGCAACATATTTAAAAAAAACATCAATTGCATTGAAGTTTGAGGTATTAAAAGCCACTTAAATCTTTTTCATGAAAGAAAATATATTTCTCATTTGAAAATTAATCTAAAATTTTGCAATTCTTGGGATTGACTCAATTTTTGAATGTAATTTAAGAGAACTTAAATTTTAGTATTGGGGTTTAAGTTCCTTAAACTGCAGAGAGAGCCAGCAAGAACAGCATCAGGAATGGTGACTCCATCCAGTGCCATCACAAATGATATTTGGTTTAGGGTTTAAGAGTACTGGCTCTTGTTTGGATCTTCATAGCTGCCCTGACTTTTGGTTTGCTTCTCATCCTGAATTTGGCATACAAATTTGTCTGAATTGGTATTTGAATTTTCAAGGGAATTGTCTATTGCAGTTTTCTTGCAATTGTGGTCTGCGTAGGTGGTTGCTGTGTTAGATATCAGCTCATCAAAAGCCAAGCTATGATGGGTATCTCCCGTTACTTTCTTACTGAATGGGTGTTCAATTACTAATACTTTCTATTTGTGAAAATGCTGAGAATGCCCTCTCCCTACTGGAAGCAGTAACTTCAGTTTAAAATCCCTTCTTTCTGAGTCTGCTTTATTTACTCTTTTATTGCAATGTGTTTCCAGTAGCCAGTGGTCACATTGCTCTAGGAATGAGGCTTTACATCCACTTGAAAGCGAAGTTGCTCCTTTCGGATGCAATTTAACTTCAGCCCATGATCTTCTCTGGGCTTCTGGTTCTCATCTGGCTCCTTGCCCTTCCAGCCTGTCACTTTCTTCATTTTGCTCATTATTATTTCCTGTACTGTATGGCCCTGGAGATCTGAAATTGCTCTGTGCCTAAAACAGAGACAGCATTTCTCTGTGTTGTCTTCTGGGCTCAAGTGACTTTTTTCAGGGTTTGGCTTTGTGTTTAGATGATGTGATGTCTGTCCTATACATGGTCGTTTTGCTGTACAGTTCATGGGATACAAATTTGGTGGTTGCTGCATTATTTAAGGGATTTAGGAATTGGTTTGAAACACTGGGGCTTTTGGGTTCTCACAATGAAGTGATGGACTTCATTGTGAGAGCTGGGTGGATGTGCTTCCAAAGTGCTTCTAATGGCACTTGATGAATTCTTCCATAATTTTGGTTTATTTTTCTTCTGTTACAGAAAAAGGAGTCAAAATACTTAATTTAATTTTGTGTAAATCCAGGAATATTTGTTAGTTGGTGTGGGTTTTTTTCTTTTTTTTCTTTAATGCCTGTTGAGGAGGGAACGTATTAGCTGTGTGGATTTGGGGAAGAGGACTTTGGAGTCATAGATGGCATTGGTGGTGGATACCCCTTGGAGACAGCCTGTGTTGGTAGCTGCAACTGCTTGTGTTGGGACTTGGTTGGCCTGCACCTCTCCTAAACATCTGCCAAGCTGTTCCCATCTGTGGCAGGACATGTGAGCTTTTCAAACCTGTATTCAACTGGAGGCATGGGGACAATGTAGCTTGTTGTATAAAGATGGTTTCTTTCCTAGAGCCTTGTCCTAAGCTTCTGGAATGCCATATTGTGCTAACTGACTTTAAAAGCATTACTTAATATATAATCTCACACGGAGAAGAGTTAGCTATTAATAGCAATCTCCTTTTGTGCTGGGTTATATGAGGATAGAGGAGGCTATGCAGACTTGTTATTTTCTTAATAGTTGTTTTGTTTTTTACTGTGGGAAAACATATAAAAGAAAATATTAATCTTTTTTGCTGTTTCAGAATTAGGCAAATAATGTGAAATTAAAAAGAAAAAGATGAAATCCATTATTTCTTGTTTTGTTGCATGACTGCTTAACAGTCTCATTTGTGAACAGGAAACTGCTGGTTTTATTGAAGGGGCAGATTTATTACATCTTTAATAAAACCAGATTATCTCTCTACCCTTCATTGATGTCTTTGATTTAAATAGATGTTAAAACTATAAAACATTTCAATAAAAATAGTGTTACTTCTCCAGACATCAGACTTCACTTTCACACCATCTTGAATGGCACTTTCCAGCTACTCTCTTAGATATAAAATCTGTAATGTAGAAGTAAGGAGAAAAACCCTCTTAACAAAAAAAAAAAAAAAATCCTCTCTTTATAAGGGACCATGAAAGAACACAAATCCAATTCTGCTTTCCTTTTTAAGTCACCTTTAATGAGTCAATAATCCCGTCAACACTTTTCTCATGCCCACGCATCCTTCCTGGTGAGGTCCTCCTTTGAGTTTGCACCTAAAAGGTTCCCAAGGTTACACTTGGAGTGCACTAATAAAGGCATTAATACATCTACCCAACTTTTCCCTTCCCCATTCGCAACTGCTGCTATGAAAAAAGTTCAACTCTATGGGATTAATCACTGCTGCTGTTGTGGTCTGACAAAACTACCTTGAGACAGAATGAGATTTAAATTTTCCTTAAATCAGTTTGGATTTCATGCTCTGGTAGGTGAGATTTTTATGCTGCTTGATTTAGGTTCCTGAAAGATGAATTGTGGGTGAAAATACTATCTTTAAAGAGGTAGCAACTTCTAGAATTATTCTGACTGGATGGCTTGCTCTCTTGGGATTTTCTGAGTCCACCAGTCATCCAAGCGTCTGCTTTTCAGAGGACAGTGCTGCATGTTGATACATTATTACAAGAGTGTCTTTTTTATCCTATTTAAGGGTATTTGACCTAGTTCTGGGTAGTGGTTATTGCAGTGTTCTGCTCAGGTTTTAAATTGGAGGTTTTTCTTTTTCCATCTAATTGCCCTCCAAAGAGAACATTCTGTGATCAGTTTTGGAGGTAGCCTTTATCTTCTGTCTGTATGTGAGTTGTTTTGTTTTATCACAAGGGAAGTCAGTGTATGTAAGAGCTCATGTACAGTCATCTCTCACACCTCTGGTGCTGAGGCAGAGGCACATACAGTGCCTGTTTGTGTGCTGACAGTGGCACAGCAGATAACAGCCTATCTTAATCCCGCTTAGCTCTTTTGTAGATTATCAGCAAGCCGAGTAATTAGTGTTAATGTAATAGAGGAGTTTCTTCAGATTTGAAGTTCCTCTGGGCAGGAGCTATTGTTAATTTCTGTTTTGGTACAACACCTAACAGTATGGCAGCTCAGACCTATCAGGACTTATGAATGTGGATATAGCAACTTTTGCCAAGGTTACTGTAAAACTACACAGCTTGCAGGCTCATCTGATCCTAATAATATTCCTTTCAAGGCATTATTGACTTTAGAAACTACTGATAACTGAAGTATCCAAGCTGCTAACTATTGGTGATAAAAGATACACACAAAAATCTAAGTTCCTTATGGCTGTTGCTTGTGTAAGAGAGGAAAATGCAGATCACAGAATCACTGTCAGGGATTGGAAGGGACCTCAAGAGATCATCTATTCCAATCCCCCTACCAGAGCAGGAAAACCTAGTCTAGGTCACATGGGAAGGCATCCAGGCAGGTTTTGAATGTCTTCAGGGAAGGAGACTTCACAACCACTCTGGGCAGCCTGTTCTAGTGTTCTGTCAGTCTCCCTGTGGAAAAAGATTTTTCTTATGTTTCTTTGTTTTCTTATATTTCTGTGGACCCTCCTATGTTTCAGCTTGCACCCCTTGCCCCTTGTCCTGTTATTGGAGGTCACTGAGAAGTGCTTGGCTCCATTCTCCTGACACTCGTCCTTTACATATTTATAAACATTGATATCACCTCAGTTTACTTCAAGCTGAAGTGACCCAGCTCCCTCAGCTTTCCTTCACAAGGCTCCAATCCCTTAATCGTCTTTGTGGCTCTGTGCTGGACTCTCTCAAGTGGTTCCCTGGCCTTCTTGAACTGAGGGCTCCAGAACTGGACACAATATTCCAGATGTGGTCTCATCTGGGCAGAGTAGAGGGGGAGGAGAACCTCTCTGGACCTACTGACCACGCCCCTTGTAATATAGCACAGGATGCCATTGGCCTTTTTGGCCACAAGCGAACATTGCTGGCTATGGGTCATCTTGCTGTCTACCATGACTCCCAGGTCCCCTTTATCCTACACTGCTCTCTATCAGCTCAGTCTCCATCTCAGTCTCATACTGATACACGGGTTGTTCTTGCCCATGTATAAGACTCTACGCTTGCCCTTGTACAGCCTTCCCGCGTTCCAGCCACTCCCCCAGTTCTGTGTCATCAGCAAACTTGTTGACAGTGCACTCTAGTCCCTTATCTAATCATTGGTGAATGCATTGAACAGTACTAGTACCAGTACCCGTCCTTGAGGGACTGCTCTAG
>VZTY01002611.1:363494-386167 GCA_013400935.1 Turnix velox | reverse complement strand
CTTTGCTGAGGGTCAGCTCTGCACTTGTATCCTTTTCAGCACTTGTATCCTTTTCTAGAATACAAGGGAAATACTACAACCTACAGCTTTTTCTAAGTGCTCAGGTAAATCCTTGCTTTGTGTAATTAAACATTTTGGAGGCATTTTGGAGCTTCTGGCACTGCTTTGGGCACACTAAAACACAAAATTAAGGCTGAGCAGTCATTCACAAAACCGATGCTGCACTGGCATTTTCAAGTAGGTTGCACTAGATTGACTCTGGCTCTGGCTCTGGCTCTGGCTCTGGCTCTGGCTCTGCACAGGGCAGAAATTCTTCCCACTGCTAGAACAGAAAATTGAAAATTCTCCATAATCAGGCCAGAAATAAATTTGAATCTAAATAAATTTAAAAAATATTAGTACGAATATTAGGGGAATGTGAATTTCTTGGAAGCCAAGGGAAATTTGTTACTAATTTCAAGTTAGCCATAATTCCACTATTGCCACTCAGCTGATAAGTTTATTTACAGCTGATATTTTCAGGTCTTTCATGAAGAAGCCTATTTGAGGAGTGAGGAAAAGTAATTGACAATATCACGTGCAAAGTCTGTGTCTGGATTCTTTTTTCATACTTTGCTACTGATAGGAGCACCAAAATTAGTAATAATGGCTACCAATACTCCCATCATTATTGCCAGTCAGCACAAGTACATATAGATAACAACTTCAGGACCCTAATTACGACAAAAATGAATGTATCTTTCTGTATTTCATACACGTGGTTCCAAAACTGTTGAGTTCCAAATCTATCATCACCGGCAGCTAATCTGGAAAATATTTCCCTAAAAAAGACAACTGAAAGTAGGATAAGAGAAGAGCACATGGAGGCTTGTCTGGTGTTTCATTTCCTCTGATTTGAACAAATACAGCTATATTTAAAGAAAAGAAGAAAAAAAAATCTCCTGTCTGCTATTTCCCATAACTATAAAAATGAATAGCTTGATTGAGCTGCTTTTAGTAAGTAAGGTATTAAACCAGAGGGAGTCAAAGAATAAAAGGAGACATTAATTCAAATGTTCATTCGTAATTTAACTGCCTGTGAAATGTTCCCTTTACCAAAAGAAAATGAGGTCGCTTGGCCCACGAGCCATCCTTTTACAGTCTTATAGGGCTCAATTCAGAAAGCCTAGACAAAAAAATACAGAAAATAAACTTTTCAAGTGTAGATGAAAATCCCCAATGTACTTGATTTGACAGCTATTGCATTACAAAACAGAATTACTATTTTAAAGCCTTGGGCACTGGCAGGCCTCTGATGTTGGCTATATAAAACCACACTGACAGACAGTTATTACCAAGGTTAATCTCTGAGAATTAGGACAAGGCAGTCAGTTTTAATATGTCAGAATCAGCTAGGAGCCCATCTGTATCTACTATGGTCCTTACTTTCTTAAATCCAGTTATATAAAAAGATTTTTAGTGGGAAGTTGTACATGGTTCTTCAATGAAGACACAATTTTCCCTTATTATTAATTAAATGGAAACCCTCAAGGCATACCTGCACTAAAGACCTTGTAAAAATAAGCATCCCTTAAATGATACCGAGCAGCTCTGACACCCCACGAGTGCAATTATTTTTTCCACATCCAAGGCTATTCTTTTCCTTACTGATACTTTTATTGACTTCAGTAGGAATGAGGAAAGGGTTTTGAGCTTTTTGCTGTGGGTAGATGTAATTCTGAGCAGTCAGACACTGGTGTAACTGCAGGAAAACATGTTTTAAGTTACTGTGAGAAATGTTGAACGCAATAATCTTGCAAGCAGCAATGAACATAAAGAGATATCTGTCACCACAGGTTTGTGCAAGTCATGCCATGTGCATGTGGGGGTGTGTGTAAATGCATATAACTTGACTGAACATAGTAAGTTAAGTAAATAGCATTATAGTTTCTTATGTATGGGCAGGTACTTCAGGACATGGTGCTGAGAGGTGCATATGTCCAGATGTCTTGCAAAACATCCCTGGGGCTTTTAGCAACACACTCAGGAATGACATCTCCATGTCAAGGCTTGGTTCTGCCCCTGCCAAGCCAGGACACAGCAGAGCAGATAGTTTACTAATAAAAATATTACTGATACATACTACTCACATTGCTAATAGTTATTACTAATAAAAGCCAAAGCAATAATTAAAGGATGGCAGTTACTGAAATTATAGGAACATTGCATAAAATGCTATAACAAAGAGTGCTAGTTTCAAAGCAGTTTGTACTTACTGGCATCATCCATAAATTCAAATTCACCTCCCAGTTCAGCACTGGTGAGGTGGTACTGGTCAGGATCCGTGAGGGCACTCAGCAGAATCAGTAATACCACCGAATTAATAATCTGCAGAGAGGAAGAAGGGCAGAGGGTCAGGATGTGAAAGTAAGCATGAAAAAGCTCTGGGCACCACATACACACCAGAATCCATGCTAATTATGGCAGGGGTTGTTTTCCAACTGTATAAATGTATTATTTAACTAACGCCACAAATAGTTTCTCTGCATAATCAGAGGTGATTTTGCCCCTCTACTCGGCACTGGTGAGACCACACCTGGAGTACTGCATCCAGTTCTGGAGCCCTCAACACAGGAAGGACATTGAGCTATTGGAGAGGGTCCAGAGGAGGGCCACGAAGATGGTCAAAGGACTGGAGCAACTGCCCTATGAAGACAGGCTGAAGGAGTTGGGGTTGTTCAGCCTGGAGAAGGCTCAGGGGGGCCTTATAGTAACTTATCAGTACCTGAGGGGGTCCTACAGAAAGGCAGGGGAAGGAATTTTTAATAAGATATCTGATGGGAGGACCAGAAACAACGTGTGTAAATTGGGAGGGGGCAGATTTAGACTTGACATAAGAAAGAAATTCTTTACAGTGAGGGTGGTGAAACACTGGAACAGGTTGCCCAGAGAGGTTATGAATGTTCAAGACCAGGCTGGACAAGGCACTGAGCAGCCTGATCTAGTGGGAGGTGTCCCTGCCTATGGCAGGGGGGTTGGAACTCGATGATCTTTAAGGTCCCTTCCAACCCAAACTATTCTATGATTCTATGATCTACTTCATTCCCAAGAGGCAGCAGGAAAATGAAAACAAAATGTGGATTTCTCACTGTTCTTTCAAATTATAAAACACATTAGCACATCCACTTCAGTTTGGTGTCTTGCAAAATCTAAAATGAGTTATAAACAATAATTTTGCTATTATTATAAATGAGTGCTATAGGGAAGGATTTTTAGCATGGCAGAATTAGAACTGGGGACAGGCCTGGTGAAACAGTTAGATGATCAAAAAGGGGCTGATTTGCTGGAAGAATCTGTTTTAAGAGGCTCCAAGTGATGACTTGATTCACACGAACTGTCTTTGAGTGGACAGGAATTTATAGCAATGTGAGTCCAATGTCTGATCCACACGTTGCTTTGTCATAGAGCACACAGAGATATTTGTATATACTGAAGGCTTGACTGTGACATGCAGTATGTGAATAGAACACAAGATAAAGCATGAAGTGCTTCAGTAGAAGTCAAGTGTCAGCTATGAGAGGAACACAGAGGCAGCCAAGAGCTGTATTTTAAAACAGATCAAATGAAATCCTCATGTCGCTCTGAAGTCAAGAGGGCTAATTGCAGAAAAGATTACTCTGTATGAAAAAATACAGTCTGACTAAAAGATTATTCTACAGAACTGGGAAGATAACTGCTGAATAGAGAATGCTAAGAAGAAAGCTGATAATAGAGTACACTGGAAAAGATGGATTTCTATTGCTTTACGTCTTACTTCAAAGTTATTCTAATCTGATAACAGATTACTAACAGCAACAAAAAGGTGTAGGAACAAAGGATATTATAAGACCAAACAGGCTAGAGAATTCCATCAAGTTTAGCTGATATCAGGTCTGTTAGCAATGTACTGTTAAGAACAGATAGGTTTCACAGGATGGGGAAAGAGCAAGCACAGAATTTCTAGATTGTGTGGTCTAAGAACAAAATAAAACTAAGATAAGGTAATTAAGCTATCTCCTCATTAGCACCTCAGATTTGTATGGTCATCACCTGTTGGAGAATGGGCACAGGGTTAACAACTGCTACTAAGTTCTTGGAGCAAGAGTTACAAAGACATCGTTCAAAGCCTGAAGCAAATCTTATCAAGCTGGAGCCATAGCCTATGTGCCGGCCTTGAAGCTTGCCTGTCTTCGACGGTCTGGGAAAGTGTCTTCGGAGGTCTGGGAAAGTGTCGAGGGAGTAGGAACAAGGAACAGATAACAAGGAACTTGTGTGCAGCTGTGTTGGCAGAAGAAACTGCAAGGGGAGGGTTTGACATTAATGCAAGAATGTAACATGTAACCAATCAGTAAGTGACTAGTAGGCATAATTAACCATAACTGTATATAAGCTTGTCTGATGCGCTCAATAAACGGATTCTGGCTGATCGCATTGGTCATGAATGTCAGCCCCTTCTTGTATAATCACCAACAACCACTAGGGTCTTAACCAAGGACAAACTATAATTAATTAATTTTATTTTCCTTCTCTAACAGGTGAAGAGGGTTCAGAAAAAGCATTACATATCACACATTCCATCTTAGCAATCCTTATTACATTATGAGATTGGCAGAAATTAGATAGGAAAACTTGGTTTGGTTGAAAGGACAGGAAGGTGGATATACAGCCAGCTGAACAATTGTAATGAAAGAATAGCTGTCAAGGATTCACAGCCAACACAGAAGATATATTGATTAGAGCTTTCCAGTATCACTAAAAGGTTCAGTATTTCAAGGCATTTGTGACTGGTACCTTCTTTTAATTTTCAGATAATGCCAAGCTGGAAGCACTTTAGGAGATAAGATTTTAAAAATACTTGGTCCAACTAAGGCAGAATTCAGACAACAGAGTACAATCCAGTACCAAAAAGCAAAGAACACCACATTTGTGACAAATTGCAGAAGAACAAGAGGAGAAATAACTATAGCAGTTTCTCAGAAAGTAGCCTGAGTATGACAGTCACTAAATTGAACCTGACTCAGTGCCAGCGCATGAGCTCATCCTTGCAACTGAAACCTGGGTATTAGATGCACAAGTCATCGTTCCAGTTGCCCTCCCAGGGCCTGCCTTAGAAAGGACCCAGGTCAAAGTGCTTCTGCAACACACCAAGGGTCCCCCTGAAGAAGATTCTGAAACAGCACAGAAGGTGATCAGACACCTAGAAACTGTGACTGATAGGGAAAAACTGGAGAGAAGGTGGAGGGAGATGCTCTCCCTCTTTTATGTGCAGAAAGGCAAGGTAGAAGAGGCAATATAGACTTTTCCCAAGATCTGTTGGAAAATGAGTGAAGGAACAGATGTAAATTACAGCAAAATGAAATTCAGGTTAGGCAGCTTGCTGAACAATAAGAACAATCAGACAGCAGAAGAGATTGTCTGCATTTTTTTCTCATAGAATAGTTAAATAGCTTTGTGTTGGGAATGCTACAGCCATAGATAGTCATGTCTTTGTTTGAAGAGAGAGCAGGTGACTGATTTGAAGTTACATTCTGTACACCTTCTTAATTTTTAACATAACATATAGCTTCATATTGCAATCCAGTTCTTGTCTGATCTTCCTTTGAGAAGACATATGTCAGTAATAAGCATGTTACTTAAGAAGTGTACTCAAAATAAACAAGCCATTAGAAACTATATATGTACACAGTGTTGCTATTTTAAAGGCATACAGATATGGTCAGGAAGATTAATAAAATATTGACCTGGGCACTCTACTTTCTTAATTTGGATACATCTAGATTCAGATTACGTTTGTCAGCATTGTATTAAGTCTCTGTATAAGATACAGATGGTGTTTGCCTGATCTGAAGCCCACTGGAGCCAGTAGGAATCTCTCTAATGCTCTTTAGTGCATCACTTTCCTGTTCTATTGGGTTGTTCTCTTGAGATCCTCATAATGAACTCTGAGCACCTTCCAACTATGCTGTCAGCAGAGCAGGTGAAATACATCCTGAGTTGAGAGAGCAACTCTCCTTCTCTGAGGAGAAATGTGTGCACACTTGTTTGTATTGTATTTGCTGGGGTTTTTCATTTGTTTTGAAAGTGATGTGGCTCTGTTGAATTTTGGAAATGCTTTAATGCATGAATTTAACATGCCTGCCTTACTGGCCCTGCTAGCCCCAACCTGGGCATCCTCACAGCCTGCCCATGGTCGATGCCCATTTCAGCTTAGTTTGAGGTCATCAGTTCCTGCCCTGGTGGCACCACAGGTGTCCATGCTACCTCGTGCATGGACCCCTTGAATGCATGTTTTGGCTTCTCTCCAGTTGTGCTTCTTGGTCTCATCGTTTTTTGTTTCTGGATGTGGCCCATGGATGGACCATGGCTCTCACTTGTCACCTGCCACGTTGGGAGCTCTTAATGGACCCCTTTATCAGCCGCCAATTCTACACATGACACCAATCCCTGCAGTAGGGTGGCCACAGTGTCCTTATCCTGGTACAGAACAAAATAATATTTTTTTAATTGCCAAATCTTGCTTCTCTGTCAACCAGATGGAATACATCCACCTTCCCATCAACACGTTATGAGAATATGAGTACCACAATGATTACAGACCCTACAGAGAGGTGCAGCTTCACGGTATCTGTCCCAGCTTGTCTGAAATAAAATTAGTTCCAGTAGCTCCTAGAAGAGCATGCCATTAACACGAATCTTTTGCTGATTCCTAACTCAGGCAGAAAGAGAACTGTTCAGGTCAGCAACTTGCATAGATGTCTGTAAATGCTAAAAGAATTTTCAGGAGTTAAAAGGGCTTAATTTGTCCTTGCCTTCCTCCATCTTAGAGTCACGTCCCATTAGACCAGGTTGCTGGGAGAAGAGGAAATACTAAGTTTCCTTTAACTCATTACACTGCATTAAAAATACAACACTGTTTCTGTTGAAGTCCACTGTGTCCCCAGTGCAGTTCTTCCAAGAATTTTTTATGTGGTGAAGTGAGATTCTTATATTTATAGGAAAAACTAAGGAAACCTCTTATATTTATTTATATTGGGGATTCAATTTATAGCAGAATCCATGCAGGTAACAGTCTGATGCTGCCTGTGTAGTAAGATGTACATGCATTGTTAATTCTGGGTCTGTTTTCAGCCTCACTGAACTCAAGAGAGATCCACTTAAGCATGCTCCTTAAATCTCTGCGTGGGTGGAGCACTAAGTCTCTGCCTGTGCTCCCTGTTGGGGGTCATTTCCAGTTCCAGAGAGCTGGTTTAATGATAGTGAGCATTCTAGTGTATAAATCCACCATACTTTTCCGTAAGGGGAGAAAACCAGAAAACTGCAAAGATATGCTTTTTTTTTATAATGTAGAAAACAATGAAAAAAAAAACCCAACTAAGGAAAAGACAGTCATTCTGGGTTACCCCCCACAATTTTCTTTAATCCTTATTAGTTAATTATAGTACTGAGACTGATAACAGGCAGCTAGTTACCAAAACCATCACTCTAGTATACACTATAGTGCTGGACCTGACACCATGAGATACCAGATGAAAGAAGAGGTACTGTTTCTGAACAAAGATGGTTGTGACAGAGCAGCAAATAACAGCAGATTTCTCTAGGGACTTTCTCTAGGGACTTCTGTCTGCGTGTTGCTGGCCAAGGCTCCAAAACCATGGCCAGGTTTTGAACTGGCACATAGAAATCCACAAAACTGGCAGGGTTTAGTTTGTTGTCCTCTGCAAAGATACTAATGTAGAAAATCACCAATTATATCAATTTTGCTAGTAAGGTTCCTAAATGGTCTTAATAAAACTGAAGAAAGTTTCACAAAAAACCACAAACCCTTCATCCTCCTTCAAAAATTCCAAGGTGAATTTATGACTCTAGGTGTTTGTTTCCTATAGAAATAAAACTCCAATCTTAAGATGTTTTGTTCCTTGAAACTAAACAACTGAAGTCTGTAATTTTTAAAATTTATTTGGACATTTGATGCCAGTCTTACTGTTAGGGAAAGTAAAAGTATATGGAAAACATAGAGTTAAGGTTTGTCACCATCATTTAATTTTCTCCATCTTCCTTCACCTTCCCACTTCACATATTTGTTGCAATTTTTTTGGTATTTTTTCTTTTAGTAGAAAAGACAATCATAAAAGCAAGAACTCTTTTTTTTTCATAAAGCGGACCAAAAAACCCTACAAAAAGGGGGAAAGTATGTCAATTCTAACTCCATAGTTCAGGATAGATTTGTGCTGAGGCACCTTTCCCAAACATCTTTTGGTGGTATTTATGATCAGTTGATGTTCATGACCTACTACCTCTCTGAGTATATTTACTTTTCTGAATTCTGATTAAAAGGGAAACAAGCAATTTTAGCAATAGAAGTTTTACAGCTGTCTTACTGCCATGAAGAACAGGCAAAAGTGAAAAGGAACAAGTTGTTTCCCCCTTTACATGTTGTTTGTAAAGCTTCTTTACACATCTCATGGCATATAGGAGCCAGAAGCCCGTGTCATTTAGTGGCTTGAATTCAATGGAGGAGCAGGAGAACCTTGGCTGTCAGAGTAGATACCTCTTTTTTTTTTCTGTCATGTAAGTCTTCTGCCTCACATTAATGAAAATATTCAGCTCTTCAGTGCTGAGGGGACAAACTGCAGATGCATCAGCAACACAGGGTAGTGAATCATCCGATTAAGGGAACCCAGCCACACACAGACATCTTTTATCCCAATGAAACATGACATTCTAAAGGGAAACAGCAAGATGGCCATGTAAAGTTAAATTATAAGGGAATCTTTCAGCCCTTTCATCACTGAAATGCATGAACAGGCATTGCTACTGAAGGCAAAAGGCTGGAGGAGTACCGAAAAAGGTGAGCTGTTCTTTCAGGAAATGGAAGTCCCTAGTTGTATTAGAAAGCATCTTAAAAATAAAATACAAGCCTTCCTGACTCAGATTATTGCCCAATCTTAAAATAATAGTAGAATAAAATAAAATGTCTCCCCTGCACAAGTTATGCTTTCTTACTTCTATGTGGTTTATTAAATCATCTGTTTCTGGCTGTTAACTGAAATACTGCACTGGAACGAGGAGAGCATTAGTCAGATCAGAAGTAGCAATTAAACTTTTATGTTCTTTCATTAGGTGAAGACCAGGTAGAGTTTGAAATCCCTGTTGCTAATTTTTCCATATTACTCATGAGGAGACAATGAATGCTCCAGGAAGGCTCAGAATGTCACTACGGAGTGCATACTGTAGAGAGCATGTAATAGAAAGCTGCGTAAAATATTTTAATCAGACTTTATATATAATCTCAACTTTCATTGTTATAATGGCACTAAGCATTGAACTTTAAGGGCTACGCTGATTAAATTGATGTAGGAAGTCCAGCATAATTTATCACCACTCTTCCATACAAATGACTGAACTACTGCCTACTGCCAGCCTTTTAACAGTCCTAAAACACAAATCACAAGAGATCTTATTAATGAAGGATGGTAATTACCAAATTAAAAAAATAATTATAAATTAGATGAACAGGCTGTGCAGGTTTTGCACAGTTTGAGACAGTTTAATTTTGTATATACTTCATATTAGTCCTTTCATGGTTTAAGGAATAGCATATTTATATGCAAATTTATCAGTGGATTCTTTGTTACTTTATCATTGTATTTGAAGAAAATTGATTCCCTATCTGAGCAAAGTTCTGAAAATGATTGCTGAAATCACATGTATCTGATCTGTCTGTGCACAGCTGTATCACAGTTTGGGAGTGCCACTCACAGGGTGAAAATCTCCCACAAACCTGTGCTTCTTGCAGAAGCATTTGTCCTGTCTGTTTTAAGTAGCTTAATAGATCTCCTGACAGAAAAAGACCTTGCTCAGCACAAGCCAGCAAAGAAATGAAAAACAGACACAGCACTTTAAAAATCTCTTCTAAGGCAGAGGACTAGGATGATGGTAGTTAGAGATGACTGCGGACATCCAAAAGACAGCAGATCCACAGGAGATCAAGAACAGCCAAGCCCAAGTCCAGACTATTTCTTTGGTGGTGCCTTGCTAGCAGATGCACCACCTCAGCTCAGCCAGGAGCACCCTTTTGTCTCTTCAGCAATGAGTGTGGGGTTTTTCCTCCTCCTATCCTGTTCTTTGGAGAGCTGGGGATTGAAACAGCCCAGCTGCAGAATATTTCAGAAACTTCTGTGCACCTTTTCAAGCCTCAGCCACTTTAAACTTCCAGAGCTCTCCAGTCAATGAACCCCACATTAAAAACAGGGAAAAATAAAGCAATCAAGGAAATTAATTCCTGGCTGCTTTGCAACATCCGTTCCATATGTCCAGGAATATGTAAGACTAATTGTATTTTCACTGACGTCAGTCTAATCAGCGATCGGTTTACGAAGCTTAATGTGTTCTCCTCTGGCACACTAGGAGATACATATTAACCTTCAACAGAGCTTCTAAACACGTTTCACTTGATTAATGTAATGCCCCCTCTCCTTTCTATAAATGCATTCGTAATTTTTGTATAAAACCCAAATGTAATTATAGCATACTGGACTCTTAATGGGTTTCTTCCCTGTAACAAGCCTTTATGTAAACTCTGCTCCTCTTACAACAAACCATCTGTTTTCTCACTGAAGGGAAACAACTGTTCTTTGTAATCCCAGTAAATTTATTAGCCAATTGAAGGCCTTACTAAGATAAAAAGAGGTATTTTACAAGATTTTACATTTTCTAAATCAATAATGGTCTTGATTAGATGAGACAGCTGTCCACAGCCTTGGATAACTGATGCAGATTATCAGGTACAATTGCAATGATTCACATACTCTGAAAAATCCTACTATCCTCCTGTGGTATTTGGGGATATAAGAAAACTTGAAAGTGGAAGCAAGATTAGTGCTTAAAGAATTTTCCAGAAATTCTTGTGCTGTGTCACAGACTAATAAGCAGTTCAAGAAATGTATAGACTGTCCAAAAGATTCTTACAAGAAATTTTAGCCCTCCAATGCCTTACAAATTTTTTAAAACGAGGACATCAACAAGCAGCCATCAGTATGTGCAGCAGAGTCTGGGGAGGACTGACAAAACATTGTGTTACTCTCTGCAACACAGTAAATACTAAAACCTTGCTATTTTCACTCAGAATAGAAAGCACAGACACCACTTAGGAATGCATCCTTTTTTTCAGACAATCTTTCTAGCCTGCTCGTGGATTGATTCTGTCACCCAGAGGTGAGTGATTAGGGTCTTTGCAAGCTGCTTCATTGATTGCATGATTTAAATTCCTTCCACATGATACTTTATTCTGTAATTTTACTGAAGAGGTATTGAAACATGAACTGCCATAAGGAGGGAAAGAGGTGGGACAAGGTCCACAAGAGGTGGATTTGCACATGGTAGGAAGGAGCTATTTAGGGAGTTCTCTATAAGCCACTCTTGAAGAAATTAATGTTATGTTATTTAATATTGTTAATCTAGATAAGTTAACACAAGAATGTAGCTATTGAGGTGGTCCTTCAGATAAGGTAAATTTTGTTCCTGTTGATTTAAAGATGCACGTTGTCTTTTGTGGAGAGTAAGCAGGTATTCTTTATTTACTGCGCCGGGTACACGGCACCAAACGTGCACACCCAGGTCCCAGAACCATCAGTATTTAACACCAGATACATTCATATTCATGCAACTCTTATCTATGCTAATACAGGGTCTCGCTTCGTATGTTAATTTGGTCCTGCCCTCTTGCGCAGTCTCACTTAGTCCCGAAGAAATGGGTCGGTGGTCGTTTGGGGGTCGCACATAGTCTTCCTCAGGGCTGAACTTTTCACTTTTGGGGATGTTTCTGCTGATACCTCAAGTTTCTGTGGTTCTTGGTAAGGAGGCCTCGTCCTCGTTATCTCGTTTATACAATTGCAGCATCTGGTTATCTTGGGTTTTTTGTGCTCTGCCCATTGTGCTCTACCTGTTAAAAGCTGATAGACGCCCCCAGGGGCCTCGACACCACCAGGGAAAGAGGCCGCCACCAGGGAAACTGCATTCCAGTCTTCAATTTCTCCTTCCCCCATTCATTCCTCCACATACAGGACCCGTCTTTATACATTGATGTATCCTTATATATTTGAGCACCCAATATCATAGTTATATTCTCGGTATCACTGTTATTGATCAGTGATGGTGTTTATTCTTTGCTCTGTCACGTCTAAATGAATACACATATTTGCAGCTTCTTAAGAAAGTACCATGCAGGCCATGAGCAGACATTTGTGTACAGGATCAGTCATTTATTTCCTATTGTTCTTTAAGAACCTAATGAAAGAACCTGATCCAGTCCAAGAGCAAATATCCTGAACCACCTGATTCCAGACTCAGTTAGATGTTCAACATGTACATCAATCATTCAGGGAATCCTTTGAAAGCTGGCTTGATATTTTTCTTTATTCATAGTGAACTCCAGTTATTTTTTTGCACTCTCCTCAAAAGTAAGACTGTGCACAGAAAAGCCAGTAAGCCAGTCTTCAGTGAGTTACTTGGAAAGGCTATCCTTTTATTTTTGTTTCAATATCATAGAATAGTTTAGATTGGAAGGGACCTTATAGACCATTTAATTCCAACTCCCTGCCAAAAGCAGGGACACCACCCACTTGGACCAGACTGCTTAAAGCCTGGCCTCGAACTCTTCAGGGATGGGGCATCCACAACTTTCATGTCTTACCTTACAGTGAAAAATTTCTACCAGATATCTAATCTAAATGTCATGTTTTGCCTTTTCTTTTTTTATTTTTTAATGACAGGAAGCTAAGGATAAGTTCAAAGACATGGCACTTGGGACATAAATAGTCACTGCAGCCATTTCCACTACCAGAATCAGGATTCTCTAATAATTTCAGATCATGTCCCAACTCCTTCATCTGCCAGTGGGGAAATGTCTCCTGCTGCCGACACACCATGCTCCAAAATTAGCCATGTCATTGACATTGTACAGCTCTTCCCTCTCAATTGTCTGGCTAGATCTGGGCCACGGAGGAGAAATACCCTAGGGAACCTACAGGAAACTCCATTCTGCAATACTACTTTCCCCAGTGTCACCAGTATTGGGCTGATAGTGGAGGTGGTAATGGCAGAATTGCCTGCAGGATAACCTGACCCAACCATCAAGCTAGATCACACTGCCATGAGATGGGAAGCACCATCTCTGGCTGTGATGAAAGCATAGAACCTTCAATGAGCTGACTGATCTGCTATGACCATTCATATGTAGGTGTGGAGAACCTTTGTTCTTAACCAATTTCATACCATATTAAAGCAAAGTAAGTTCATTTTCTAAATAAAATTCAAGGCCTCATACTTGTATCCATGGAAATTCCCACAACCTAGCACTGGGATAAGAAAGTTTCCAATTTCCCATAACATCAGGATTTGTAATGGTGCCATTTCTCCTTTATCACAGTTTCAGTTTGGGGTTTTTTTGGTTTTTTTTTCTCTTCAGTTTTCAACATATACCAATCCTCACAGCTTTGAAAATAAGTATCTTTTCTTGGATTTTTTTGTATCTTCTCAAGAAAGGGCCTTCCCACCCTGTTAAAGGGAACCTCGGTTACAATTCCTTGCTTTTGTGAGCAAGCTCAGATGGTGGGAAGGTTGAAGGAGTGTGGAGAGAGCAGCTTGGAAGGACCTCAGTTAGGTACATTTTGTTTACATGAGCAGACATGCTGATCTCTACTTCCTGCCGAGTAAGCCAAGATTTCAGTAATCTTCTAACTGGCATTTACGCACATTGCCATACATGCTGCTCTACATGAAGCTTGAAGGAAAACAAGGGAGTAAGGGTAGCACAGTCACAAAATATATACCTTGATTATCTTTTGACATCAGGTCAAAAGGCCCTACTGATGTCAGCATGGTGTTCAACCTGTAAACCAGTGAGGCCAGTGAGGCAAGCAAAGATTCTCTTTAGCTTTTATTGTGTAAAAAGACCACTGTGAGCACATTTTTTCATCCATTAGGATTCGGTCCTTCCATATTAAAAGATAACTGCAGACAGAAGTTATGTGTGTTTTCAGGTGTATATCCGGAAAAATCCACAATCAAAATATCAGAACTGTCTATTCATTCTGATCTTTCCACAAACAGCAGCTCAAACTTCAGAGCTACTGTGGCAAAAAACTTAGGATCTATTTGTGTCCTTGCCTCATGTCCTTCAGAGGGAGCTGCACAAGTCACTCACTGTTATAAAATGTTCTAACTCTTCCATCAATTTTTATTTTTAGCCCCTGTCTGCCAGGACCTAGGAAAGGCGGAGAGATGTGGTGGTGAGCTGGTAGCAGCTCCAACTGGGATGAATGGCTCTAGCAGATGAGCCTAGGGGACTGAGGGAAACTGGGAGACCTGTGGGAGATGCAGTCTGTGCTCAGGGCACTGCAGCAGTGAGGCAGGTAATAGGCATCACTGAACACACACTGCTCAAAACTGAAACCTCCTTCTCTAACATTTGGGTTTGTTGTTTGGGTTTTTTTTCAGTTTTTAGGGGTTTTTTTTCTGAACTGAAGCTTTCAAGTTTCATCTTTTCCACTTCCAGGTCAATGGGAAATAATTGCTCTTGTCCCAGATGGTGCTAGTGGAGCCTTGAGTTGTTGCATAAACTCGACTGCTTTGTGTCAGGAGAGTGGGAAATCCTTTAGTGACACTGTGAACATATCTGATTCTGTTCCTTCTTTGTGTTTTAGATAAAGACAGGGTAGTCCATTTACTCAGGAAGAAGACACGCTGTGTTTATAAATGCAGTTATCAGTGGGGATGTTATTCTGACTCACCAGTACTGACTGGGTCACTTGGAACTGACAAAAATGCTGGGCTGCCAGCACCCGGGGGAGATCAGAACTGAATTTGGCTCCAGCAGTGTCACTGCCTTCACCAGCACAGTGATACAACTGTCTGGAACAAAACTAAGCTGCTGGAAGTGACTATCTCATTTTCCTTAATTATTTATTTTTTTCCAAAATATGGCACTTGTAAAATTTTTTTGTGCTCAAAAATGTTTCTGCGCTATTACTCGTGATCTCTGACTTTGTGCTGTAATCCAGAGAAGTGTAAAGTCCCTGCCAGTGGGATAAAAACCAAAGATCAATAACCAGCTGAGCCAAACTGGTCCTCAGGTTTTGAAGTAAATATTAGCCTGCAGCCAGCCATATTACTGCCATTTTAATCTTCAGCAGAATGTTTATATTCAGCATTGCAGCAGCTCCTCTCAAGCTTTCCTTCCCAAGGCAGCACACTAGTTCCCGTAGTGCCAGCTATTCTGCAACCTGATTAGGAATTCTTTTCAGGAAATTTTCTCTAGCTATGATTTCCTTTTTACACTGAAGTACCTCCTTACTAATATGTGCACTGTATTATGTATATTGTATTGCAACATCATGAAATGCTGTATTATGTTATAGATGCAGTAAGTATAGCCCCATTAGGAAGAAAATACTGAAATACAGTAGCTGTATAAACATTAGCATTCTGAGATCCATTTTGTTCTAAAATAGACCAAAATTAAATATTTATTTTCCAGACATTAGTACTTTATAAGACTACGGTAAGTGTCCATGGTGTGTTGGAAATGGGAATAATGTTCCTTCCCCTTGAAACTGGGAATATAACTATGGGAATATAACTATGATATTGGGTGCTCAAATATAAGAATATATCAATGTATAAAGGCGGGTCCTGTATGTGAAGGAATGAATGGGGGAAGGAGAAACTGAAGAGTTTCCCCTGGTGGGCCTCTCTCTCCCTGGTGGTGTTGTAAAAGCTTATCCCAGACTTATCTCATTTACGACAGCAGCGGCGCCTAAAAACCTAGAAAGTTGAGATAAGTCTCATGACCCCCACGACCCCTAGCAATAAATCTACACTCAGCAGAAACATCCCCAAAGGCGAAAAGTTCAACCCTGAGGAAGACTATGTGCTTCAACACAAGATGGCGATGCGACCCCCAAACGACCACCGACCCATTTCTTCGGGACTAAGTGAGACTGCGCAAGAGGACAGGACCAAATTAACATACGAAGCGAGACCCTGTATTAGCATAGATAAGAGTTGCATGAATATGAATGTGTCTGGTGTTAAATACTGATGGTTCTGGGACCTGGGGGTGTGCACGTTAGGCGGAACGATCCCCCGTGTACCCGGCGCCGTAAATAAAGAATACCTGCTTACTCTCCACAAAAGACTACGAGCATCTTTAAATCACCCTCACCTTTATGGGGAGTGCCCTCATCATCTAGCCCTGACGACTGCACCTAGATTCAGCTCCCCAGTCTCACCCCTATTTGCAGAACTTCAGACATCCAATTAAAACATTAAAATTAAGGAGCTTAAATGTCTCGGAGACACGCACTATTTTTTTCTACTTTTACTCAGACATGAAATTCTGCCTCCTGAAATTATACTGATTTAAAACCCATTCAAAACATAAAAATGTTATTTTTAAAGCCTGCAAAAACTTCTAAGCTACTATTTTTCCTCCTTCAGGAGCCTATACTACTGAATTATTGTATTCATAGTCACAAAATTAATAAAATTTATACTTCATAATTAGCAAGATAAGACAATTTTAAAAAAAAATCTGCATTCTCTAGGGGAACGTTTGTTGCTCAAGTAATTTCCTTAACGTATAATGGCAAGCAGTGTACAGAATACGTGTTGTTGTGCTGGAAAAACAATGTGGTTTTTGTTTGAACTATATTTTAGGTAATGCTCACAGCTTACATGTGGTTTGCAAAGTGCAACCATACAAAATCCATGCAGAGAAAAAAATTGCTAGACATCATCTGCTTCTATGAAAACCCTTAGTAGCACACAGTATCAAGTCACAATTGTTCTTCTGAGATATTATTTTTTGCATGACTTTGTAAACCAGACCATTCAACCAGGGAAGCTGTTTCCTCATTGAGTTACACCTTCCTTACTCAATGCTTCCTAATGTCATAAGCTAGCAAAGGGGTATAGCAATTAGTATCAACATGCATCTAAATTTTTCTTCTTAATAGATAGTCTTGAAAATCGAAATATATATGCAACAGAGATTGAACAGGAAAAAATGCGCACCCTGACACGTTGACAGTTATTGTCAGTTCAAAGTCATTCAGAAATCTGCCCTGAAAAGTCTATAAAGTAAAAGAAGTAAAGCAGGAAAAGATACAAATCAGGGAATATATGCTAGTTAGGACAGAAAATTTTATAATTGATTTTGCAAAAACTACTATGTGAAATCGGGGCACTGTAATTTAAGTGTTAGTAACTCAATAGGTAACAAAATCTAAAAAGCCATGAGGTTTTTCTTTGTATCTACAGCCAGCTGATGCACTTAACTCACTTTTCTTCAAATATCTTTGGGTCCAATGAACAGCTCAAGTATCTGTTCCTGTCTTTATGATGAGGCTTCACTCAGCCGAAGGCAGAAAGAAATAGCAAGCATCCAGGAAGAAATGTTCAAATGCTTTCAGGTCATATTAAAACTTGCTGAAACTTCATTGCAGTTGGGCAAAGAGAGGCATCATTTTCAATAATGTCAGTATTTCAGATAACACAAGCTGTGGATATTGTATTGAACTGTACTTTATTAAACCAGAAGCAAGAAATAGCTCAAATAATGCACCGCTTTCTGAGTGGTGAAGCATGTATTTCACATGAGATAGAGCATTTTATATGATTTCTAGGACATAAATGTCCACCTAGACTCTTTATTATGCTGATTGAATTTATTTAATGAGCTGTCTTACAATGGAGGCCAGCCCTGTATTTTGCACTTGCTTCTGGAGGGAATTTCAGTAGTTAGCAAATAAGCCTGTGTCTAGTCTGCTTCTGTCTGCAGTCTTTTGAAAAATGATGCTTGGCAAAAAGCTCTGCATGGCCTTCGCTTTAGACAGACTGATTTCTCACACCAGGAAAGAGGGAAGTCTGAGAAGCGCATATGCATAACCCAAAGCGATGAAGTAGCTCCTAAGTCTTATTCTTGTGATACGTTTGAGAGCCCTGTGACTGTGGCAGGGCCGGCTCTGGAAAAGCTGCTTTTCCCGCATTGATGCTCAAGGTATTGAGAAAAGATTCCCAAAGACGGGAGAGCTGTGGGTTTCATGTCCCTCCTCCTCACCAAGTCTTTCCCCCAGCTCAATAACTGGGTGTCGAACAACCTCTGAGATTGATGATAACACATTTAACCTGAGCCTTGAATTCATCTCTTGTGTCCTTACACCCTGATGGGGAAAAGGTCTGCTAGTTCCTGGCAATACATGCCTGAAAGGTTTCAGCTCCCTGTCAGGCAGACCAAGATACTACTGACAATTGCCTGACAAACAAGAAACAGCAATGACAAGGACACTAAACTTCTTCACAAAACAGCAACCAGAGGTGATAAAAAGAGATTCTCTGCGCAGAATGGTGGGGGTCTGGGCAGCCTCTCCAGAGCTAAGGCACCAACACCACCTCGGTGCTGCAGTCAGCCCCGGCTGGCAAAACGCTGATCCCAAGTTTCAGGGAGTGGGGAAATAAATCTCCTCATATCAAGGATCTTCCTTAATCACATTTCCATCCATAAACCAGCTTTTCGCTGGAGATCCCGGTGAGCCTGCCTCTGCTCACTGTCTCCCGCTCCCCTTCCCCTTACATACACACAGGACTGATTTCCCAATTTAGACGGGGTCTAAATAACAGACCCTATCTAGCCGGGGGGAAACCCGGGGATTCGCAGAGGGGAAGGGCTGGAACTCACTGGAGCTTTATGTTGCTAGTTACGAAGACGCGTTATCCCTGAAAACCGCGTAGGCTGCAATAGGCATCCATCCCCAACTGCTGCGATGGGCATCCTCCGCCACGAAGCAGCAGCCTCCGCGACCGGGGCAGGGGGACGGCGGCGGCCGCGCGGCGCTTACCAGGTACCAGACGCCGAGGATGATGGTGCCGGTGCGGACATGGCAGCAGAGGCAGCAGCTGTTTGAGTAGAAGCGAGCCCAGGGCGAGTTCAGCATCTCCGCGGCTCCTGCGGGCTCCGCGCCGTTCCGCGCTTCTCACCGCAACGCTCCGCGAGGGCGGGACCGGGAGCGGAGCCGAGGCCAGAGCCGCCCCTCCCGGCGGGCGGGACCGAGAGCGGCGGGACCCAGCCCAGACGGCGGCGGGAGAAGGGGAGGTCCCCGCGAGTCCCCACGAGGTGGCGGCTGCACCTTCCAACCCCTCCGTGTCCGGCGTGAGAGAAAAATCCCGGAGCCCCTCAGCATCCGCGCCAAAATACGGGCAGATTTTAAAATGCGGAGCTGAGGGGATGCGGTGAGGTGAGAGGCCGGGCCCGGCGTGTCAGGGCTGGTGGGAAGGACACATTCTCCTCAGGAGAGAGAATTCATGACGGCGCTCCCTCAGCAGAGTTTGTCAATTCTTGACTGACAAAGCTGCACTGTAAAGAAAGATAGCATTCTAGGAGACCATGGAAAGATTAGGATTTGCTCCAAACTCTGAAGCCAAGAGCATTTATTTTCTTTTGCCGTGCCCTCCTAATCTACTTGCAAAGTCGATGCTATTAAGGAGGCTGGAATCGCCTCACTTAACGGATACACAAGTTGACATTAACCTCATTGTCACTACCTGGAGGTTAAGCCGTGATGGTGTTGGGGGAAGCAGCATTAGAAAGAAGGACCTAATGCCGTGTATTCAAGCATGGATGCAAGTAGGAACTATTCTTCCTACCAAGCAGCTGACTTTTTCATAGTTTAGTATTTTAGATTTGTATCATTCTTTAGAGGAATTGAAGGAGAAAATTCTACCGGGAAGTCTGTACACAGCCCAACCCTAAGGACAATTTGTTTGCTGCCACCTATCTTGGCTTCCTACCAAACCCCACAATTTATCATCAAAATATAACATTGAAAAGTACTTAGATGTTTCCCTATATGGCTGAGTTGTGGCTCCTCTTTATTTTATACATACATCTGCAAAGAGCAGAGACTCTCAGATAAAAGCTAACTTGGCAAGGAGAAACATTTCTAACTATGCATAATCCCCACTATAGTAAATTAAATTAAAAATACTTTAAATAGGACCTTTACTAAGAACCATTGTTCTTAGTCTGTCCTCGTAAAAATCAGAGTTTAGGGGCCTTGGTGGGGTTTTGTGCATAGAGAGCACTGAGCCCTGTATTTGTAATTTTGGCTACATGATGTGTATAAGCCAAAAATTGTATATTCAAGATTTAATTAAAAAATTACAATGAAGTTCTAATAAAATTAAACATCTATATTGACAAAACAATTATTCTAGATACCAAAGGAAAATCTCAAGCAATGCTGCCTGGTCTATCTCCCTGGTAACCCTGAAAGCGCAAGATAGAAGGACTAAACTCTGTAGGTATGGGTTATAAGGGTATGTGAAGGTAACACTATCTGCTTCATTAAAGTTATCTGACCAAGAACCCAGTCTTTTCAAAGGAAAGGGGATACGAAGGGAGCACTAAACAAGGACACAAACCTTGGAGACAAGGAAGAATGGAGAAAAGGAGAAAGACTGAAAGTCTCCTGTTACTGATTGATGGATCATTGAGGAGCTTCAAAGGCAGCTTTTGAGAGGATCACTTGGACTTAGTAAGAGATAAGAAAGGGTGAACAAGAGGAACATGGGGATTTGGGATATTCAACGGAGGCCTGAATGACTGCAAAATTTAAGAAGGAATGATTAGGGAAAGGGGTTCAAGAAGGAGCAAAGGGGGAATCAGAGAGAAAAGGGCACAAAGGGGTCAATCACGTATGAAGTACATTTAGCGGACTCTGCTCTGTGCCCAATTGCCCTTTCTTCTTGAATCATTTCCTAACTAGCTCTCTGGGGGCTCAGAGCCAGTGGCTGGCATGGGACCAAGAGTCACAGCCTGGCTGCTGAGGGGTGAAAGTCTGCATCTGTGCCAAAACATGTATGTGTGCCATTTGCTTGCAAATGTCATGCTTGACCACCCGCTCTGTATTTAGGTCTTCTGTAAGTCCTACATGCGAGAGGCAGAACCTTATCTGTGGCTATCTGCGTTAGTATCTTGTGTCTGCAAATAGAAAAGCAGCAGTTGTGGCCATCAGACTGGGATGAACACAATAAGCAGGGCTCCAGCAGCCAGGCAGGAGGAACCCTGGGCCCTGGAGCTGCTGGAGGCAGCAATCATGTGACATCCCCCAGTGTAGCTCTCATCTCCATAATGAGAAATTAACTGTATGTCTTCTTTTGCTTATGGTTTTCCACCAATGGCTTTAATCTGGATATCCTCGGAAGAAGAAGACAGGAAGAATGAGAAGGTGAACACTAATTACTTCAGAGTAGTCTCCTGTATAAATATTAATTTTCATTCAAAAAGCCTGATGGGAAAGTAGCAGGCTTTGTATAACATTCCTGATTTATAACCAACTCTACAAGTCCGGAGAAATATCAATCACAGGCAGAGTTTAGAGAAATTACAAAGTCATGAAGTCAAATTTGCTCCTTTCTGTTTTTATTATACTTTGCAGATAAGAGACCCTGTCTTTGCCTTGCATCATTGCTAGTCTTCAGGTCTTCTCAGCAGTTGACAACGCACAAGCACAAGCTCTGCCATGCATTGCACAGAGCCCCACTGGCTTTGTGGGCACCTACTCTTCCCTGCCCATTCCCCCTGCCACTTAGCTGAGTAGCCACAAACTGAATTAAAACACACAGATGCAAGGAGCAGCTAAAGTGGGGATGGTCACGACACAGATGGTCTCAACAGTGGCACAGGCTGCCCAGAGAGGGTGTGAGGTCTCCTTATTTGGAGACATTCAAACCCTACCTGGACATCTTCCTGATCTGAGTGTTCCTGTTCCAGCGGGGGGGTTGGACTAGATGATCTCTTGATGTCCATTCCAGTTCCTGACATTTTGTGATTCTATGATTACACCATGAGGTTAACTGGGCTCCAAGGCACAACCATTTTCCCTGCAGGCAAGCACGTTCTGAGATGCTGCTTTGGCTGCTGCAAGTTAAGTGTGAAGATTACAGAGAATGTAAAACCTCATCCAGAGGAGAATCTGCTTTCCTGCCCTGGTTTCTGAGTGAGCTCATTGGAATGAGAGGTGGCTGGCAGGACATCAGCCATGAGCATTTTCTGTGGGAAGAAGCTGCTGTCACCACTTTGGTTTCCTCCTTCTGGGCCTGACCAGCATCGACATGATCTCCAGCACAGAATGCCCTGCTGCTACATACCCCTTTGAAGGATGCAACATAGCTGACCTAGGCAGAACCTCTAGTGTTACACAGCTGATGGCGGCGGACGTGCTAGAACTCCTTGGTGGCGAGCCTTGGGAGGAGCAAGTGGCTTTATCAACAATCGGACGCTTTTACTATGGCCTTGGCGGATTATACGGGCCAACTTACATCACACCCACCCTCGCACAAACTTTTCAGCCTTGATTTCCACTTACAGACCAAACCTAGAAGGAGAGACCAGCCATTGCAAGCCCTTACCGTTTTCACGGACGGCTCTGGAAAATCGCATAAATCTGTTATTTTGTGGTGGGATGCTCAGCATGGACGATGGGACTCGGACATCAAAACCGTTTCTGGCTCCCCCCAGATAGTGGAACTGGCCGCAGTTGTCCGAGTTTTTCAAAAATGGACAGAACCTCTTAATCTTATTACTGACTCCGCTTATG